>OX411786.1:6370915-6458415 GCA_948252455.1 Acleris cristana
AGTAACGATAGAGCTTCTGCTGGCGACTTTGTCTGCGTAGACTATCTTACGGGAACAGTGTTTTTATCGGGATAAAGGTAAGCCTATAAGTCACGGTATATAATCTATCTCCAATCCAGAATCCATCCAGCAGTTATAGCGTGAATGAGTAACGAACATACTAACTCACACACATAAAATTTCGCATTTACGTTAGTGTGATTACACGCTTCGAGTTAATTATCATTAGAAGTTTAAATCAAGTGCCGTTTATCGCGTAATATCTTAATTAAATAATCATTAATTGGAGTTGGAAGGGCACCCTTGAAGTACGAGTACGGCTTCATTATTACTTTGTATAAGTAAATATTAGAAGGAATATCTATGTTACTTACGATAATAAATAAATAATATTACACCAGCGAGGTTGTATATACAACCTAGGGGTTCTAAAATTCAACGATAACCAGGGCCTCTATTCCCGGCGGTAAAAACCATATCGTATTTGACCTGTTACGGTATTGTTTTGACGTCAGCCGCCATTACTGTCAAGGAAATAAGAGCTATCAAAACGTTAACAATACGATAACAGATCAAAGACGATATGGTTCTTAGCGCCTAGAATACAGGCCCTGGTACCGGGCGAGAGGCCAAGTTATACCAGTTCTGGAAAAAATGAGAAAAAAAATCTACAGGCTGTCCCAAAACTCAACGATAGCCTGGTGCCGGGCGGGAGGCAAAGTAGTACCAGTTCTGGAAAAAATAAGGAAAATTGTTATGTAGATTTTTTCCAGAACTGGTATATCTAACCTGAGCCCCTCTCGCCCGGTACCAAGGTTATCATTGAATTTTGGGACACCCTGTATAATGCGTTTACAATTCATGGTCAACCAAGAAAAGGATAAGGAAAAACAAACATTTCAAAGAAAATACTTATTAAGAACAATACATACAATTTTAATGCCAGATTTTTGTTTTTTTTACACGACTAACTTTTATTTTTATCTTTAACATTTATTTCAATTTTAGTTTTTAAAGACTCGCCCGATACTTGTGAAACGTTGTCTAATTTTTAATTCATTTCGTATATAAAAAAGGTCCTAAACATTGTTGATTTATTTTTGTCAATGTAGTCTACTAATATATGCAATAAGGAACTTTACTAACTATTCTATGGGGAAACCTAAAATAAATAATCTTGAATTTTGAACTTGATATTTAAATATTCGTAATACACTAAACTGTACTCATACTTAGATCTCTTCGTTACGTATTTTCGTTTTTATTTAGTTTTGACCACAAAGACAAACAATTGCGATACGCGTACGATAAACCAAACTTCGCGTGCTAAAAATAAACTTTCTGAATTTGCTAATAAATTCGAATTTATGTTTCCATCCGTTCGTTCTTCAAATTTAAAGCGTCGTAATTATGCTAGTAACCTACTTCAACTCAACTATCACTTACCATCCTGCGCAATGACTAAATCACAATTCAACGTACCTGCAAAAAAAACAAATATGTTATTATAAAGTTTTTTCATAGCATCAAAGTGTTGCCATGATCCTTAACGCCCATAGAAAATGGACTCAGTGACAATTCTTAGGCAAGTTCTTGCTAAGTCAAAAGCAAACGTATTTAACACATAAATAGCTTTATCCGAAATCAATGCATAATACATAAACCAATCACACATTAGGCGTCAAATTAAACGAAGAAAGACAGCTAGTTCAGAATATGTAATAGACTCCCGACTAGACGGGAGCAAGACGTTATTCCCTATCGTAGCCTTATCAAGCTAGACGGTGATATGAACCATTAAATTCAGACTCTTGATATTTAGTAAACTAACAATGAATAACATACAGGCTGGTTCCCCGAAGTAATCAATAATCAGCTTATTTTCAGTTCACATTTCAAATATTTGCTTTGAAGTCTAGAGGTTAAAGCGGATTTTACAGCATAAAAGCCTCAGTCACACTGTACGAGCTGCTGACATAATAACAGGCAGCCAGTGTCATTGTAGATCGCAGCCACATGTAGACTCCAGTCTTATTTTGTTTACGCTAGTAAAAAAAACTTTTTTATTAGAACATATTATTTTTAACATAATAATGTTAATAAGTTTTGCTTGCATTTTTTTTTTTTTAATAAAAATAACAACTCCTAAACCGTTAGTTTATTTCATCTATAACAATAATGTGAATTTACGATCGACACACGATCCACAATGCTGACAAGGAAGGAACTGTGACTATTATTAAGCCATTGTAAATGAAAAAAATTAGGAAGGGAGCAAGCATTCAGAAACTTAAAGTAGATACTTAAATGTCGAAAAGTTTATACGGGTGGGATGCAACTACACGCAAAATTTGCCTTTCCATTTTTTTTAACAAACTTAGATTCGCATATTATGACAGTAACTAGCTTTATACGGTACTAGTAGCAGTACAGTAACTATCCACGGCAACTTGTATAGTGTTTCCTAGATATAAGAGAATAGCGACTGATCCTCGGGGGGGAAGACTATTGACATTATGCAGGCGATGTGCCCACTAGAGGCCTTCTTTGTCAGCTAGACAGGTATTGGAGAATTTTGTGCACTAAAAATCTTCTACGGTGGTTGAGTATTTACTGTCTCGGGCTATAGTGGAATGCCATAGTATGGGATTTTTTGTGTCTTGACGACATTATTCAAAAAAGTTAACAATACATATAATGGGGCCAATTCGGACCGTCTGTGACTTAAATTTATGAACGTCACACTCGATTCAAGTCTAACAAGAATACAGTGCGACGTGTATAAATTCATGTTTACAGATATTTGATAGATTAATCAACAAACCAAAAACACATGAAATTTGGATTACTCTTCTATTTAGTACCTAATAAAGAGGTTAGTGCAACTCTATGTATATTAATTTAAAGACCTTTTTTGAAATATAATGAAAATGTATGATTGTTTTTTATAGAAAAAAAATGCTTTGCAAATATTATGTAATTTAAACGATAATGCGCTTTTAAACAAGGCACAAAATAATCTTGCCACATAGACACCAACAACTACCTATCATAACGTAAATATTTAACATCAACGTTCCTATAACGTCACTGCAGTTTATTTACAACGTAGCCGTATTATGGTCGCCTTTATCGCCGTGGATGAAGCATCCGTCACCCTCGCACTTACATATTGATCAGAAAGTGATAGTTGTTTTATACGTTTATCCACATCGCTAAACACTACTATACACGCTGCGGGCCTAGTATGGCTGCGTCTATATCGCGTGTCAAATGTGGATAAAGCATACGTCACTCTCGTGCTTATTTACGTGTCAGAAAGTGACGGATGTTTTATACACATTTTGTCACGCGACAAACGAAGCCATATTAGGCCCCCAGATCTATCTAGTAACGATTAATAAAATAAATTATGTTTTACCCAATACCGCCGAGCAAGGATTATAATTTGTTTATCAGACTGTACAAATCTGTTACCTAGCTCAGACTTCATAAATAATTCTAAGAGTATCGAGAAGGCTAAACAACTTGGCAAAGGTTGAGTGGGACTTAATAAAATTAGAGGTCTGAGTATTGAATATATGAATAGGGGGCAGTGGACTTTATAGGGCAGACAGAAGGCAGACACCAATCGTTATATTTAGTTAACGTATGTACTTATTATGTTGCCGACAGTCTCGTGTGTACATTATTTGGTTTCTCTAATGGATTAAATTAACAGTAGATTTTAGGTAAATACAATGTCAAAGTAAATAATGTTTTAGAATATTAAACGGGCTTTAAACGTGTTAATCGGGTACTACTCCCTTTTATGTATAAAGCATCCAGCGACCATGATTGTCAGTTGTATGTATTTGTGACTTGTGACGCACAGTGTTCGTCATAGGCGGCGAGTGCATTGACATAGTCACCGACACGTGGTAGGACCCTGTGCAGGGTCCCTCAGGATCGCTACCACCTTCTTATCGATTAACCCATCGCCAAGCAACAGTGTTCGCATTGTTGTGTTCAGAGGGGCTAGACAAGATGCATTACGCTAACCAGCGTTTCTATTCGTTACGTTTTTAAACCAATCGCATCACTTGTAGATGACGTGATACGAAAAGTCACGTGATCTACCAGTGACGTGATTGGTTTAAAAACGAAGCGATAGTGCATCTTGTCTAGCCCCTCAGGTGAGGGGATAAGACAACCAGTGAAATTACTAGCATAGAGGTATTCCATCTTAAACCTCAGGCTTGGCAATGCATTTGAAGTCTTCGAATTTTAGTCTTGAGAATTCAAATGTCTATGGGTCTCATATCCCACTTACCATAAAAATGTTAAAAATAAAAGTTCTGTACCTCGAGCACGAGCGTATTCCTTTTCGCAAGTAAGTAACGTTAACGTAACGTCATCAAGAAAAAATGTATGGCGATTATTGGTATGAGCGCCCCGTGTGAGTATTTAGTACTAACATAAGTTTATCTTTCGTATCGTCATCGAGTAGTAAAGGTAAAGTAAACATAACATATTGTATAAAAACGTAAGACTGTTTTAGAGGTTCGCGCTAGGGATAGATTCAGAACCCTTACCATGACTTACAAATACCGAACTCGCTTGCGAGTGGAATGATCTGTTCCTCGTAATCTATAAGAATACTGTGAGGGACAGAGCATTCGACTCGCTAGTGAGTACGGTAATTGTAATTCATGGTATGGATACAGAACACGTTTTCGAATAGTAAAGGCGATTCGAAAACATGACATGTAATGAAAATTTTCATGCTCGAGCTACTGAACCTAAAAACAGTTTTAATTTAACGTAGGTTTTACGTTGTTAAATGTCTTAAGTTACTGAAAAACCATGGTTCCTTTCATGTTGATTTAGACACACGGCAGCGTATCCGACCAAGTTCCCAGAATAAACCGAGTGATATTACCTCGAATCCATTTTTAGCCCCTATTTCCCAACGCCATAATTTTTTTTAGCTAGGAACCTGATAAGTAATAAAATATTTTTATTCGATTAAACCGCTACAAACATTGATACTCGTACATGTTCAAACTGAAATGCTTCTCAATGCAACAACATCGCTACATTGTAAAAAGTCATACAATAATATGTGGACAAACAAGGGGCAGACGCAATGCTGGGAGTGCCTCCCTCCGCAATACTCACTGGATTTGGCTAGACTTTGGTTTGTTTTGATTAAATGAACCTGCAGCCGTAGGCAAGAACAATACTCGGAATAGAAATATTGAAAAGTGCTTTTTCAGTGTAAATATTAGTCTGACAAACGCAATTGTTATAGTTGCACTGCGAAGACTCGTATTTCGTTATAATAAATTCATGTCAAAAATTGTATATGTACGAGAACTCTGCTCCTGGTATTTAACGGAAGGTTATTCCAGCTAAATAGCATGGTTTTATGTAAAATTACTTAAATATTACACTTAAACCTAGCTAAATTAAACTATCGGTCCATCGCGTAACCTTGAGCGCGGCGGAATTGCTGAGATACCCGCGGCCACCACAGGCGATATCTTTGGCAAATTGATCGGAGATACAAAGGAGTTCTTTCAGGAGACCTTTTCCCGCCGCCCCGCAGCCCTGCACACAATGCCTCGCCGCTTACAAGCCCCTTCCAATTGTTCGTCCTCTGACGTGTTTGAAGACCTAACAAATGGCAGCTATCACCGATTCCGTTCAGAAAGTAAAGAAATAAAAAGAGTTTACCAAAGTTTAATTTCCGCCCCGATGCGGACTGTAAGGATTCGGGAAATACTTTTTTTTGTATGTAAAGGAAAACTTTTTAATTGAGTCGCGAAAATATGAAAAGCTGCCTGTTTTAGGATGCGGGTAGTAATGCGGTTTGACTCGGGGACGGGAATTATTCTTATTAGATCTTATTTGCTTCAATGATATGTTGTGGATTTCTGTACCTACTTACGATAGGTTTTAATAACTTAACCTTTCAAAATCCGGTTGATTTTAGTCCACACTTTCGTAAAAATATAAGTGTAAAATACTGACCTAAAAAATAACATCAAATGAAGCGCGTTACCAATGTTTTTTGATGCGGTAAAAAGAGTTCATATATTATTTCCACAATAAGGCGAGATTTTTTTATGCACACTTACAAGCACTCCAACTCTTCCTTTTTTAAAGTCTAAATGTAAAACTATGCCGTGTAAAGGAGGGGCTTTCTTTAGACAAAGAAGTGTTAATAAAGTGGTGGGAGTGGGTGGGGGGGCACGTCCGGCGAAGGAAGGCTGACTTCATGCCTCCGTGGATCGCTGACGCCTTCCTTTACTGAGGCATATGCACAGACGCTAATCCATTTACTTTGGGAAATCAACCGTGTCTCAGTCACATGTAAGCTAAGAAGTGTCTATCCCCTGCGATTAGGATTCAGTTTCGTTAATGCTAATGCAAGATTAATGCAAATGAAGGGAAACTTTCTGATGGATATTCGTTCGTAGGAAACTCTGGGGTAACTGTATAGTCTTCAGATTAATGATATTATTAAACAGTTCATTTAGGCTATTTTCTTTCATTCTCGTCATAACTAAAGACCGGATTATATGCAACATAAAAAGATTGTTATATGAATGCAAATATGCATGAAAAATGGTTGAAATATGCATGAAATATGCATGAAAATACGTAAAATATGCAAAATTAAAAGATAAGTATAAAAATCCAAAAAAAGAAAAAAGATTTTTTTTATTATTTCAAAATCTGCGTTCTATTAGTAAATTATCTATTGATAGACGATAATAGGTGAAGTAACATAGCATTATATTACATTAGAATTATAAAAAATTGTAATGTTACATACTTGTGATGTAACATTACAAATTTTTCATATTTTTGTAAACGTAAACAATCAAGTATTGTTCCAAATGTTCGTAGTAAAATTGTGTCGTCGATCATGCAATATATATTTATAAGTGGAAAACGATCGCTCCACATCCACTGAGGTAACTGGGCAAAATTTGAACTTTGGTGCTATGTTAGCACTTATAGTTTACGGCAAAAGTTCTGCCGTCCCATTAATAAAACTATCAATATTGTAAATGTATCAATAATATGCATCATAACGATCTTAAGTAAAATATGCTATTACCGCTGTGGATAGCTTAAATGCATATAATCCGGTCTTTACTCATATCGAAAGAAAAGTAAAGGGTCATCTTTAGCTGACAGATATAATATGACGTTAAGAAATAAGGCCTAAACTAATAATAAGTCAATTTGGTATTTTATCGTATACTTCCTAAATCCCATACCAAAATTAAATCAACTTCTTGTTAAAACATTGTAAGGTAATAAAGCAAAAACAAATAATTTTACTTCTCACATAAGACCGAAATTCTTTGATTTTGTCTAAAATATTGTTGTACCTAATAGTAACGTTAGTGTTACCACTTGACTCAAATAACGCACCGCTCAAATAATTTATTTACCAATACGATATCGCACGCGAGACGGCTTATGTAAAGGTATCGGTTTGCAGGTAATCAACTAATAATGTCTGTTACATGTTAATTTATTTATTTATCGTATGGCATGTTAATATTTAATGCAATTACGAGACTGTGACAATGACACTGTGACCTCGCGAATAAGTCACCTTAGTAAATAATTAAACATATAATTACATCTGAATAAGACAGTCAGTCGATGATCTAATCCCTTATTACGAACATTGTACAGTCGACTACAAAGAGATGTGTCCACTTTTTCATCTTGTTGCAATCCTCCTTATTACCTAAATAAGGTCCAAAAATGCATAAATCTCTTTGTAGTCGACTGTACTATGAATACTACACATAAATATATACGTGTATTAAAAAGAAACATACGAGTATAGAGTTCTAACATACGTGACCCTAATTGCAAAATAACAAACTCTAGCGAAATACAGCTGCTCAGGAAGCAGCAACGCAAAATAAAATAAAATTCAAAATGTGGTACATTCTCTTTATTATTAACAACTTCAGGGCCTCTATTCAAGACGGTAAAAACAATATTGTTTTTCATCTGTTATCGTATTCTCACCGTTTTGATAGCTCTTATTTACTTGACAGTAATGGCGTCTGACTTCAAAACAATACCATAACAGGTCAACTAAGATATCGTTTTTACCGTCGGGAATAGAGGCGCTGGAGACGTTTCTGGTGGCAGATAGCTGTCAGCTAATTATAATAATTGACGATCGGAAGAGGGCCCTGACAGCTCTATCCGGCCATCGACAACCGTGCATTTGAATACTAATCAGGCAGTGACGAGATATCTACCATTGTTCCAATATTAACGATGTCGTTGCTAGCGGCTATCCAACTTCTCGACTTATCTCTGTATTCGGGGTTCAAAAGTTCGAAGAACACTTTGTTTCAAGAAACCATATCTCTGGAAGTTATTCTAAAGGGGTTTAAATCAACAACAAACTTTTCATCTTTATCAGGCAGCACATTCGTCTCGTCGCGCATATTTTTCTAGTTTCGCATGCAAATTTTACTGCGACTTACATCGACTTCGTTTCAGCTGTGTTTTAATAAATAATATTGAGAATGTTGTGAATAAGTTGCGACGTGGATGCTTTTCAAAGAGCATTCGGTGCAGGATGCAAATCTGGCTCGTCTCGACAAAGAGTCACGCTTCGATTGTGAACCCGGCAGTCGGCCGTCCGACTTTGTGGAGAACAAGTCTAGTGATTGTACGTCGCTTTATCTCCTGTACTCCTGGTATCTTTTTCTATTGTCTGGAGACAGAAAAGATAAGTTCTGGCACTTCCACTCTCAGTTTTAAATTATTATTCAGATTCATAACCGATACGGATATGAAAATAAATAAAATAAGTATTGAAACACATTCCTTGAGTGTCTTTCATGTAAGCTATTAAATGTTTTTCTTTCTGTATAAAAACAAGTAATGATTGGGAAAATACTGCCTTTATCATGATAATACGATTTGATGTCTCAGTAGTAGTGCAAACTTAGTACCTACTGTGTAGTTTATGGGTTTGGAACCCGGTAGAGACAAATCTGTACAATGAAAGCAAATATAAATTTTGAAAAACAAGATGACATCTCTTTATGAATGATAATTGATTACCCTTATTGGTGCAATAGATAAATGTTACATAGAATCCAAACATGAAATATTTTAATAGGCATATTTATTTTTGGAATTCAAATCTCGCTTGTTCACAATCACACTCAATATTGCCACGTTATTTATATTTGCCATATTTAAAAAGACAATACCTTTACCTAACCCAATGTATGCCTTTAGATATAACCTGTAAATCTTCTACCATAGAGGTAGTCGTTTAATTTTTCGCGTGTTCGGAGCGCGCACGGGTCACCGATGCTCTGCAGGAGAATTACGTGACTCTTTGTCAGGGAATGTCTTATAAATCTCTTTCGGAAGCATTTCGAGCAATTGGAAAAATCACTGAAGTAATAAATTCTTTGCGGACCGGGGCGGCTGACGTCGATGGAATTGAATGATAACGATACAGCGTTTGACACGGTGAATAAGGCGCTATGAGAACGGTTTCTTAATACGAGCTCTATATCGGGTCTTTTTGCGAAGAAGTCAGACGGTGGAAATAGTTTTGAGTAAGTACAAAAAGATTGATGATGACAATTTGACAAGTAATACAACATTTACACAAAATGATTACAAAAATAAGTACTCACGGGCAATCATCTTTCCATACTTTCTTTGTGCAAGTCTTCATTTTTTGTATTGGTAAAAAATCAATATTACCTGCACGGATCTGTTTATTATCTGTTTTATTGCGTATACCTGATAATTTTTTACAAAAAAAAACGTAAAATTAGGATGACGCACATTGCACTTATTTAACCAAAACTAAGGACATCTATCTGCCAAAACAAGTATGTTTTTGTACCGCTACAAAAAAGAAAAACAAGTTAGTATGGAAATACGTCACCCTACCCGTCGCTTATGGGCATTTTCAGAATTCTTCAGTATTTGCGTGTATCAAATTATTAACAATGCCCACATAATATATTGTAATATTTGTATTTTTGTGCAATAAAGAGTTTACACATACATAATACACACATACATAAAATTCAGACGAAAATTGTTTACTTTTCATGCCAACAGTCCTAAAACACATCATGGAATCCCATCGAAGCCGAATGATTACTCGTATTAAGCGTATAGTTACTTTAACACTCTAAGGGAGTTTCTCAACTCCCATCTCAACAAATCGATTAAAAATACGAATTGATACCGTTATCGATAAAACTCTGCTGTGCCTGCGTCTTGCTATCGACAACTTGACAGTGACTGATCGCAGAGTCGCCAGACAACCCCCCCACGGCTGGGCAAGTGATCAACTTCAATTGACTCTCGAGATAAACTCTTGGGAATTATAAAGTACCGAAGCTCTTGGTCTGACCACGATCAAAGACTGTTTTGCTTGACCTTAGTACAGAAAACATTTTACTACAGAAAAACATGGCGTTGTGCAAAGGCAGGATCTCTTATGCTATCATATATTTTTTAAAGTATTTTAAATTAGATATCGACTGCTTAATAACAGTAAAATTTTATTGCTACTTCGTCATGTTGTAAACTGAAGATTCTCATAGCAGTAAAAAACTTGCGAAGAACGTAATGAATGCTTGGTTTTATTTTACAGTTTATTTCCTACGGAGTTTTTTTTGTACAAATTCTATCATGTCAAAAAATATAGTACCAGTTACTTTAAATTATTTCATATGCAATTCATGATATTTTTATAGTATTTTTTGGTTTTATACATAACATCAAAAAATCTAGTTTCTTATTAACTATTTAGTTTATACATCAAGTTATTGTCCAGACCAACCACATTGTAAATGACGTTACATACCAAGGATATTTGTACAACTTTTTATTGTATTGAAAGAGTTAGGAATGAAGAATTGTGTTACATTACAATACCTACTAAAATACGTAGCTGTTTATTATAACAGGACGTTTTCTATCCACCAAACGCCAGTTTCATTCGAGAAGTCAACACGTCTCAAATTACGTAATAGTTCAATCAAATTACATTTAATACATAATAACAGTTTAGGGAACTCTCGTCGCTAAGCTACTGATAAGTTTACATTTTAGTTGCTCCGTTAGTTAGCTAAGGTTTACTTAATTGTTGTAAAGTGTAAGCTAAGTTACGGGTATTCAACTTTGCTGGTTTGCCTCGTATGAGATAATATGATGGTGTTGTTTTTCTCTATGCCCTCGTTAAGTAAGGTGAAACTGCTATGATGATTCTTTACCAATAAAAACACTACCAACGTAAGATTGATTCCGCATCTCAGAGGAAATGCTTTTTGAAGTAAGCTAAAAGTAGCCTCTGGAAACGCAGCAACAATTGAATTTCGTTAGTTAATGAAAGACAAAGTACTTACAGCCTTAACTACTCAAAACAATAACATAAACCTCCAACGCTAAACATCCTTGCAATATTTACTAATACTCATCCTTGCAATATTACAAATTTTCGTAAGTTTAGATATTTCGATGTTTGTGATTCTACCTAGTACGAATTTAGATCAAAATAATAGTAAGTACCTATACTGCAGCCATGTCCATGTTCTTCACCATACTAATAATGCTTATGTTACGAGGATAAAGACACGCAGTTTTAATTGTTAAGTTTATTTCTATACTTTTAGTGATCTGTACTTAAAGATTGTCAACAGGACCCTATTACGAAATAGGGTTCAATACCAAAAGGGTATCAACGGGACCCTATCACTAAGCCTCCGCTGTCCGTCTGTGTGTCAGTGGGTTATATCTCATGAACCGTAATAGGTAGACTGTTGAAATTTTTACACAGTATTAATTTCTATTGCCGGTATAACAACAAATAAAAATTAAATGCAATTATAAAATAAACGGGAAAATACCCCACTCAAACAACGTGTTTGTACTCACTCTTGTTTGTAAAATGTACCTACGAGTACAGTCGGCCTTATAAGAAGCTGCACATTTTTGTACCTTGTCGCTTTAACGCCTTCGACAGATTAGTGCAGCAGTTCAAAAATGACGTTAAAGTGACAAAAGACTAAACTGTGCAGCTTCTTATAAGGCCGACCGTACCATAATATCGACTCAATGATAATTTATTGCAATACCGCGTAACTAACAATAAAATGCGATACCACGTAGGGTAGTAGTACCGTTTGCGGCCACTGTACCCTTTTTGGCTACTTAAGGTTGAAATGAGTATCAAAAATACTGTAAAATTAAAAATAATATTCATAAATAGCTAAGACTGAAGATTACCATGGCTAAGACTGAAGATTACCATGGCGGCGGTGCACTAACGCCGACGGGATCGTCCACGTTAATACCATACGCGTCTATCCTCGTACTGCCACCGAGAAAGGTCTTCCGTCAGTCTTTATTAACCCAACGGCATAATCGATTGGTAAGATTAACAGGGACATTCCTTTCCACACGTTCCGCGCCCGACGATTTGTGGAAATTGAACTGTTGATTAGATTTGCTTCCCCCAACCTCGCCTTCTTAATCTTTTCGATTCATTGCGCCCTAAGATTAAGACTATTCGGGATAAATGCCCTTAATTTGTAGTTGTGACAAATTTGATTGAACTGATCATTGTGGCGGGCTTGTACGATTAACTGTATGCGCAAGACTGAATTTGAAAGTGGTTGAATGTCCTTTTTGAATGATTTAATTGATGTTTTTTGTATTAACTGCGTTGCATTGACTTAATATATTTAAATATTCTCCCTCCGATTTAAGCTATTCACTATTAAAATTCCCCCTAACAAATAGATGATTGATAAGCTAGAGAACAAACGGACGAGTAAGTGAGTGAGAGATCTACTAATAATAACATTGTCGGTGCCATTGTCCGCGGGTTGACCCAATTACGGAGCGCCACGTTGCATCGTTTGTCCGATCCGTCTACGGAAATTACATTTTCTGAATACCCCTTCGATTCCAATGCGAAAGCAAAAGTGTATCCACTTAAATTGGATCTCAGTCGTGGAGTGAATTCACAATGATCCGATAATGACAAAGTTTTCAAATCTTCCTAATTTACCATGCTAATCCCCTCCAGAACTCATCATGATGGTTTCGTAAAGACAAGGATACATCGACAAAAAGATAACATCGAAACCCATTCTTGATTAGAAACTTTTCAATACGAAAACCAAAAACACGCTCGTCTTTCAAGTTTTCAACAACAGATTCTGCGTCGTAAACATGGAGGGAGGATCATATTAGTCTGGCCAGCGGATGGGGTTCCGTATCATTCATTTGTTATCTCGGAGAGACCGCAGTGATCAGCGACTGAGGGCCGTATTGTCCCGACGCCATTGTCGGTTTTTTCTTACGCTGACGAAGCGCTTCTATGCGAAAACGTTTCGCCTTTTGTACGATGACTACCAAGGGAAGAGACTATCATACTTTATATCTTTATACTCGCATATGTGCGCACGCTGACCTTTCAAAAAGGTTTATCGAGTAAAGCTTAAAGCAATTACTGAGGGGAGATTAAAAGTGCAATTTAGAAATCAGCGAATGTCAAAGAAAATGTGCAAGAAATATGGCGAGCGGTAATAGTGTATGGCACGCTATAACTGGTTCCTAGCTGACAGATTAGCCGCCCTGTAATAACGGGCCGGCAGGCGGCCGGCCGGCGGAGTGGAACAAAGGATTTGCTTTTTACTTTCCCTGGCACTTATGCTGTCAACATCTGATAGTTAAGTTGTCTATTCAAGTCAAAAAGACGCATAACATTTTTATTAGTTATTTCAGTGTTGTTTTATTGTCAAATTTAAAGGTTGTTTATTTCTCATTCTGTTTGTAGGTCCTCGGGTTACCAGAATAATTTAATTAATTAAAGAATTAATTAAATTATTGTAGTATCGATTTAAGGTGATCTATTCAATGCGAAATTACCAATAACGAAACAACGAATAAGCGTAACACTTGTAAATAGTTTTCAAATGTAAGTAAAAGAAAAAAAAAATAGTTTAGCTAATTTAACAGTTGTACACTTAATATAGTCCCAAACTGAGCTCTAGTCTCGTGCTATAGGTAAGTACTCTAGACAAGAATAAAAATACTTATAATCATAATCATAATCATTTATTCATTTGTTTGTATATGTATAGTGATATAAAATCGTATACATAAAAAACATCAAAGAATGTATAACAAATAGGTCATCCATCACCCAAATATTTTGCCCTTTCCAGGCACCCGAGCCCGGGACCTAGCCTAGGCAGAGTCACAACTAGCTAGGCTAACTGCATCGTCGTCGTTGTAATCGCATATTCCAACCTTGCATAAGAAGTCCGTTTGTATAATTTCCATTTCTGATTTCACATCCCGTGAGCGAGCACGGGTAATTAGGTTGCTATATTAGGAATCTTGTAAATCGAGTTCGATCGCTGTGTGTGGGTAAAATGGAACGGAACAAGTTAATTTAATATGCTCCATAGTACGAATGGCTACTTGTTACTTAACTTGGTAATATTTACCTAGGTTACTAAACTACGAGTAGTTTGTTAAATTTCCGAACTGATAATAAATGTAGTTAAATATATTTTTAAACCTATACACAACCAAATAAAAATACACATTGCACACAAACTGCTAACCCAACGTATGCGTTCAAACGATCAAATACTGATTCCTATCTATTTGTCACAAGATAAATTCAATGACCGTGCCGGCTATCGCGTCTACTCGCACACACGGAGAAAGTTATATCTCCGTCCCCGTCTCGTATCAAGACCGTTGTAGCTCTATATTTGTTATCATTGAATTGGGTACCCAATTTAGCGTCGCGACACAACGATGCACTTTCTTTTAGATAGATGCACGGAAGTGAGTTACATTAAATACACTGAAATTAACTCTTATATTTCTTGAACTAATACTTATAATGATTCTTTGATCGACTTACATAACATTGACATAACATGCAATTGTACTGTGACTTACTTTGGAAAATAAATATCATTCATTCATTCATTCATTCTTAAAGTGGATTTGACCAAACTTGAATTAATACGCTAATAACTATACCTACTAGGGACATTCTATAATTGTATTCCTTCCAAGCAATCTAAAGTATAGCTATACTTGTAATTACTAAGCTCGAATAGTAGAGTGAATGATGAACGAATGTACTGCCCGGCAAAAAAATATTGCTGTACAACGGAACGATATTAAAGCTTCAGTCCTGTCAACTTACTTTTATAGTATTATACAGGAATGGAAAATAACTGTTTTTAGAAAATGTGTGTTGAGCTGATATGAAAGTACGGCAGCACAAAACAAGATGTGCATGCCATTAAATTATTCTTGGAATAACTCTGTTATTTCACGCGAAACGGTGGTATATTAACTATTCTCTTATAGGTTCACTATTCTTAGAATAATCGATGATAAAACTAAGTTACTCTTGATCAACTGGCAATTTCTTAGAAATAATAAAATTAACTCTCGTTTGGTCCAATCCGCCCTTAAAAAACTATTAGCGGCCAGCACAGTAAGTGTAAATGCAACTGTAATAGTAAAATAGTAAAAAATTTACGGTTCGGAGCGAAGATTGGAACGGCGCGTGGAGTTTCCCTCGTCCGAACTTTACGTGTAAACGCCGCTAATGTCAAAATTCTTTAGTCTTGATTTCCCATGAAACAGTTTCTAATGTAACCTCAAAAAAGCAAACGACATGAACAATGACAAATAGTGGGGGATCTTAGGTCCCGATTTCTAAGGGGACCTTGCATTTTTGAGACAAAGCAAATCGCTTGGAACAGGTGTTCCTGGGGGTGATCTGAGCTGATTTCGCCCGGTTGCCCAGAGGTCCCCCCCCGCAGGTGGGCAGGGGAGGGGGGGGAAGAGCGCATCCGGCGCGCCTCACTCTAAATTTAATATCTCCATATATCTAGCAACTATATCAAGTTTGGTGTCATTTTCTTATAATTCGAGGACGAGGAATTCATTTCTGGAATAAAAAAAATACACACCCATACAAAAAAAATGAGAAATTCAAAAATCAAATTTTTTCATTACATTTTTTTTTTCGAAAATCCTCTCCTTGCTTAAAACTATGATGATTTGCTCCAGAAAAAAAATACTAGTAAATAGCCCAGTTATCCTACTACATATAAAATATAAACTAGTCATACATTTTTGTCTAACAAATGGGTTAAAAAAATTGTTTTGTGCCGCGCGGCGGACCGCGCCGAAGTAGGTACACGCGGTCAGATTTAGTATTAGGGACGCGCGTTCACTTTAAAAGTTTCTTCTACATACACAAGTAAGTATAGACAGTAATAATAAAATAAAATAAGGGAAAATATAAATTAAAAATATGATATGTAATGAAATAACTGAATATGGGATGATCCTATGCTATAGGTAGAATCTTTTACTTTACAAGCGATCCAAATGGGTCAGTCAGTATGGGGAAATTGGAAACTAAAGGTAATAGGTTATGTTGTTAGAAACTAAGGCCTTGATTTTGAAAAAATCGGTCACGTGCTAGTCGGACTCGCGCACCGAGGGTTCCGTACCGCCGCACAGTAGGTATTAATTATATTCCAATTTGAATTCGATTTCGAATCGAATCCACGCGATCCAACTCACAATTGACCATATTTTAGTATTTGTTATTTTTCTTCAGGGGTTTGTAGTATAATCATTCCAAATTTAGCGTTTGTATATGGTTTATCGTTCCTACGATACAGCAAAAATAAAAATACGCTTAAATAAAATTATTTATTAGTTTATTATTTTACTTTTTTTCTTTTTTTCTTGTAAATCCGCTTTCATAATTAGAATATTCTAAAAAAACCCGCTATCTATTACGGTTCATAAGATACAGCTCTTTCAAGCGTAGGCATATTGTTAAGGCTTTTCGGAAACGGAACCCTAAAAATTCAAAAAATGCATTTAGTGATTTTAAAAAACATACGCATAACTAATCGGGAAACACCCAGCGGTTGACTTTTTTGCGTAATTTCTGGGTTTTGTTCATTTTGAAAACAGCTGCTCCAATTAATTGTAGCTTACCACATTACGCTTTCAAAGACACCAATAATACGATGTGAGCTTATTCGGGAAAAAGTATTTGGTTCGATTCCCTTTTCCAAAACCAAGGCGAAACCTTTAAATGCAGCTCCTCTTTTCCAAAATCAAGGTCTTGGTTCATAAAAACTGATTATCTTACTTTTAGTTTTCGAATTCTCCGTACTGACTTATTTGTATTGATCGCCCTGTATACTTAAGCGTTATGGCCGACAGAACGCTGCCTACGAAAAGTTTTCTCTACATGGTGTTGCTGACCGTACCGCTGCTGCAATAATTCACCTAATACCTCGGCATAGACGCATGCGCGATGTTGGCTTGCTTGAGAGATGCTTTTTAACAGCTGGTAGGTTACTGCCTGGTAACAGGCTTCTGTTCTGCGGTACGTGCAAGTGCCACAATGCACGCACCATGCACAGAAAAACGTCCGTTAAAAAAATTTCATCATCATCAGCCTATTAGTCCACTGTTGGACGTAGGCCTCTCCCATTGCACACACCCGAGCACGATCTGCGGCCACTCTCATCCAGCTCTTGCCAGAGAAGATTGTCGATCCACCTAGTCTGAGGGCATCCTACACTGCGTTTGCCGATCGAGGGCAAACTACAGCGGTTATCTGTGGCACGTCAAAAAATTACCAGCGATTCCCAAGAGACCACACTGCTGAGGAGAAGCGCCGCAAGAAACTTAACAGTCAGTCATTCTTTAAACAAACTTTTTCCTGCTGAACTACGCATGATAATTTTTATTTTATATTCATTGTTTTATTATAATGCTAGGTTAAGTATTATCATTGCCATAAGCAATATTTAAAAAAAAATACGGACTGTTGTTGAGTTTTTTTGCGGAGTTTCTTCTCAGCAGTGGTCACCTCTTGGGAAGCGTTGGTAGATTTTTAACGAGTAAAAGTGCCCGTGCGGCCGTCTTAGTGAATAAACACTTTACTTTTTTAACGCACGAGTTTTCTATTCATGGTGCATGCATGGTGGAAATTTCACGTACCGCAGAACAGAAGCATATTACCAGGCAGTGACCTACCAGCTGTTACAAAGCTGCTCTCAAGTAAGCCAACCTCGCGCATGCGTCTATGGCGAGGTATTATGTGTATTGCAGCAGCGGTACGGTCAGCGACATCATGTTGAGACAACTTTTCGTAGGCAGCGCCCTCTCGGCCATAACGCTTAAGTATACAAGGCGATCAAACCAAATAAGTCAGTACGGGGAATCCGAAAACTAAAAGTAAGATAATCAGTTTTTAGGAACCAAAACCTTGATTTTGGAAAAGAGGAGCTGCGTTTAAAGGTTTCGCCTTGGTTTTGGAAAAGGGAATCGAACCAATTACTTTTTACCAAATAAGCTCACATCGTTTTATTGCTGTCTTTGAAAGCGTAACGTGGTAAGCAACGATTAACATTGGAGCAGCTGTTTCCAAAATATACAAAAACCAGAATTATGCAAAGAAGGTCAGCCGCTGGCTTTGTTTCCCCCGTTAATTTTTGAATCCTTAAATGTAGATTTTGCCCGTATTCGAACGGAGACCAACAGGACAGTTATAATATGTATTATTACGGTGGATTTACAAAAAGAAGACAAAAAAGAGGGGTCCCCATACAAGAAACGTTTTTGTTTCAACGTATTTTTATTTTTGCTGTGTCGTTACAACGGTAAAACATATACAAATTTGGTATGATTATATTACAAACCCTAAAGAAAAACAACAAATACTAAAATATGGTCAATTGTGAGTTGGGTCGCGCGGATTCGATTCGGAATCGAATTCAAATTGGAATATAATACCTACTGTGCGGCGGTACGGAACCCTCGGTGCGCGAGTACGACTAGCAGGTGACTGTTTTTTTCAAAATCAAGTCTAACAACATAACCCAATAACCTTTAGTTTCCAATTTCCCCATACTGACTGACCCATTTGGATCGCTTGTAAAGTAAAAGATCCTACCTATAGCATAGGATCATCCCATATTCAGTTATTATATTACACTAGAGGACGGCCGCGACTTCGTACGCGTAGAATTATTTTCCCGCTACTCCCCCCATTTTTTCCCATTGGGGGTCGATTTTCGGAAAATCCTTTCATAGTGCTCACTTACATCATGGAAGGAACCCCTATACCAAATTTCAAGTTTCTAGGTACAGTAGTTTCGGCTGTGCGTTGATACATCAGTCAGTCAGTTTAGCCTTTTATATATATAGATATAATAATTTTAATTTATATTTTCCCTTATTCTATTTTATTATTACCGTCTATACTTACTTGTGTATGTAGAAGAAACTTTTAAAGTGAACGCGCGTCCCTAATACTAAATCTGACCGCGTGTACCTACTTCGGCGCGGTCCGCCGCGCGGCACAAAACAATTTTTTTAACCCATTTGTTAGACAAAAATGTATGACTAGTTTATTTTTTATATATAGTAGGATAACTGGGCTATTTACTAGTATTTTTTTTCTGGAGGAAATCATCATAGTTTTAAGCAAGGAGAGGATTTTCGAAAAAAAAAATGTAATGAAATATTTTGACTTTTGAATTTTTCATTTTTTTTGTATGGTTGTGTAATTTTTTTATTCCAGAAATGAATTCCTCGTCCTCGAATTATAAGAAAATGACACCAAACTTGATATAGTTGCTAGATATATGGAGATATTAAATTTAGAGTGAGGCGCGCCGGTTGCGCTCTTCCCCCCCCTTCCCTGCCCACCTGCGGGGGGGGACCTCTGGGCAACCGGGCGAAATCAGCTCAGATCATCCCCAGGAACACCTGTTCCAAGCGATTTGCTTTGTCTCAAAAATGCAAGGTGCCGGACCTAAGATCCCCCACTAAAAGGCTCTTGAGATTCGCCACAGTTTAGTAAAGATGGCCCGACCATTACAAAAGTCATGCTCTCAATCTGCTAACATCCATACAACACGTGACAAAGTTCAACAGCCTGTGGTTAATTGCCACAGCGGTTGTTATTAAAAGGGGCTTCGGATCTCAACGGTAGTGCAATTGTCGTGTTAGAGGAGAGCAAACAATGCCGGCGACCAATCAAACAAGGATGGCTGTAATTAAGTCCTTCGAAATACGAGGCGTATGGGTGCAAATAGCGCAGTGTAAGGGCACTTAGGACGCACTAGTGTTTATATAATATAGGTCTCCATCACTCTATTAGTTTGCAAGAGAGAGAGAGGTTTTATTTAAAAAGCTGAGCGAGCGTATCTTTGGAGTGTGGCAGTATTAGTAAATAGTTCTTCTTGAATGTAGTATAAATATATTTAATTAAAATAGCCGGAAAAGTGCGAGTCGGACTCGCCCACCGAGGGTCCGCACATGACACGGTTAACTTAATTCAAAATTTGGACCGCCGTTCCTTGCATAAAAACCATGTTTTTTGTGATTTTGCGGTCCGACATGCTCTTGCCCGGTTTTCCTTTTGAGGTACGGAACCCAACAAAGTATTTAAATTGCCTCTAATGGACCGCGCCTACTCCATATCTAGAAATAATCCCTCGGGAAAATTAAAAAAAAAAACTTAAAGCAAAACAACTCCCAATTAATTATCTCGTTAAGTAAACAAAGTCAAACTGAATGTTTACCTAATTACGGATTCGGCCAACTTTTTCCGTTACGAAGCTTGTTTATCTAAGTTATACGCGAACTTGGCGATTTATCTAAACAATATTTTAGGGTTGAATCCGAAGCCGCGGTGACCAGGAAACACGATATTCAAATTATGAGGCAAGTCTTTAAAACAATGCCGAAACTTTTTCATCGTTTCCTTCCTTTCGGCAACAGCCTCAATTTATCAACCGGACAATTCCATTGCCTAAAATAAAAACCGTAGCTGCCATAAACATTTATAATAAAAGAAAATTAAGTGGTCGTTGCGACAGAATTTTAAGTGGTAATGTTTTATAGTTAATTTATCACGGCGCAGATGGCGAAATGAGGCTGATTAAAGTTTGCCTAAACTGAATTTTTGATGGAATTGCTGCTCGTAGACTGAAACCAATGTATCTAACAAACCCTGTATTACCATGATTGTAAGCTAAATGTAAGCGGAAATTAATACTATCGGAAGTCCGAAACATACTCGAACCAGGTATTATACCTGGAAATGCAGTTATATAACTATCAGGGACATTAATCTTAAGCTTATAAGCATATTAATTATGATAGTTCTATGCTACTTAATATTAATGTTATATTTTAAATGCTAATTGAAAATTTAAAATGTTTTCTCTTTATGAACTATTTTTTATTTATACCTCCTCATAGGCTTTACCTTAAACTTTAGGCTTTAACTTTTCCTGTATCTAGTGTCTAGATGTTGAATAAGGAAAAGTAGATCTTATGATATTTATCTTCTTGGTAACACCATATTGCTTTTGACAAGCTATGGTATTGTCAAAGTTACGATCGCTCTTATTTACTTGACAGTAACGGCTGAGTTAAAAACGATACCCTAACACGTCAAAAGCGATATTGTTTTACAGTGTAGAATAAAGCATGACAGTTATTTAATAGTTAGCTAGTTATTTATTAGTCATTTGATTGGGTCCTATATCCCTCTAAACCCCTTATATCCGACAATTCGTTTTAGACAACGTAAATTATAAAATGTCCAGCGTCATATGTCGTTAGTTTTTTCTGTTTTCATTATGAAAGAAGTCACGCTTAAACCAGCCGAGAAATAAATCATAGGGTCTTGGACTAAACGCCTCAATTTCAGAGTGCTTGCAGTTTTAACGTTGTTCGTCATCAACAGCAATAAAAAACACATCAAACCCGAGAACCAACAAAAAGAAACCAACCTTACAAATGCACAATGCAATACGACAAAACGTTGTTCGTACCGCTAATGATTCTTCGACCCGAATTAGCGTCCGAATCCAGTGCACCTCGATATTCGAGCTCGAAAAAATGCGACGAGAAGGAAACGAGGACTCAGCGTCGTTTTATTAAACGTTTTTCCATCGGCCAGCGCCATGTGCCAAACAGCTGCCGCGCCGTTTTTTTACCGACTTCAACTTTTGACCCCACTTCGAGCGATCGTTCATGTGGGAATTGGTTTTCTGTGACACGTGACGCAATTTGAGACTTAACACTTCGAATTATGAATGCTGTTTGTTTGTATTTGAACTTTTGTACTTACAAGTGGGTGTCGTTGTTTTTAATTGGTTTGATTTCATCAGCAGGATTAGGCTGTTTGAGCTGAAAAGTTTGTGGATGGACGTTGTTAAGGTATAAAAGGTTTTTATGAACGTTGTTTAGGTATGCGTTTTACCGCTTCGTAAGCACTTAATCGTACAAACTGAAGTACAGAAATAAAATCCTGAAACGTCTGTATTTGCAAATGTCAATGGGTCACAGATCCCACTTAACTACCATCAGAGGACCGTTTCACGAAGCTACAAATTCCAAGTTACAAGTGGAAGTCTTTTTCTAACTCCTTTTGCTAGAAAGAGAGTTCAGCTTGTAATTTGAAACTTGTAGCTTCGTGAAACGGGCCGCAGGTGGCCTGTGTGTTCTTTCGCCTTTCCCATGTCATAAAAAAATCTAAATAATTACATAATATTTACTCCTGTATGATTCTATCACATTAACCAACCATAACTTGCACGCACAAAACTTTCTTAGTTTTCAAAAAAATATTTTGGTTACTACATGATTACCGAAGTATAAAATAGATTTCTTCTTAAGTGAAATAAAGCAGTAAAGTCAGTTGCAGCATGCGTCATCGAGGCCGGGGGGTCTCCGGCGTTTGCTTACGACAGTCATTAGTATGTTCATTCAGTACCAGACTGATTAATTTCTATACTAAATGGCGTCGATGTAGAATTTGTGGCACTGAACTGGTTAAACCGCGGGAACGAAACGTTATGATGAAGATAACTGTTACTATTTTTGGTGTACCATCTATGTTGATGAAGGATGGTCATTATTTGGCATGTTCGTTAGCGAAAATCGACGATTTAGGAGTTTTTGCGCAAGTGTAACTACGCTGCTTAACGAACACATAATTTTATTGACAACTTGCGACCCGCCCTCGCTTTGCTTAGGTATATGGAAGTTTTCTGTAACACCAGTACGTTTGTTTTATACATTAAAACACCAGAATGTATTCTACATAAAAGCCATCCGTGAAAAATTATGTAACTGATGGTGAAAACCGAAAAAAAATCCGTTGTGTGATTTAGGAGGAGTTAGAGGATATACCTACAGACAGACAGACGCGGAAAGTCATTCTGTTTACTATGTAAAGATATTGTAGCTTGAGCCGTGTTCTAGCAGCAATACCTAATTTGTCTAATTCTCCTTTATTAGAGCTTCAGTTAATATTCATTGTCATAAATGGAGGAGTACCAAAAAGTTGGACAAATAGTTAAGCGTAGTTAACCATACAAACAACGAAGTCGAAAAAAGTTCCGTTGTGCGACGAAAAGTATCCCGACAATTGTATAATCACAACGGAAAAGTTTCATAGTAAATTTAATTGAGTGAGCATGCCCAACTTTTTGGACCTCCCCAAATATATCCCGACATATTACTTAACATTTCTAATATTTATACACTTGCTTTTTCCACAACTTAAATATAATTACTTTTGTATTGTTCCAGGATTACGCATTTTTCCGAAATAAAAGTGACCTTATCTCCGACTACCCAATAAAAGTAAACCATTTCGACGAGTATAGATTTAGAATTCCGATGCCCTTAGAATATCGAAGATTGAGATGGGCAATTGGGCACCTAGTCTCATAACTGACAGGTCACCATATCGGCCAGAACTCAGAACTAATCTAACGTCACTAAGGAAGTAAGTAAGCGTAAGTCGACTTGGGAACAGGAAGGAACTCCCAAGTTAGCCGAGTCACTCCTGAAGTTCGTTACGGCTTCGCTCCATTAATTATTACTCGCATAAATATCACATAATGTAGCGCCTGGGGCGATTGAAATTTATAGACGGTTGTGTTTTTGTAATTTGATACGCGTTGGAGGCCATCTTTGATTTTAGGGTTACGTTTGAAGTTGTTACGTCGTAAGTCGGGTTAAGAATAAATGTTACGCTGTCGGTATATAATATGAAATTATTAATTTATGAGAAAAATATACAGGTTGTCCCAAAACTTGACGTAAACATATCTTTTTTATTTTAGTAAAGATATGTTTAAATCTTTGTTCACTACACGGATTTGTCACACTAATTTAACGCTGTCGGTATATAATATGAAATTATTAAATTATGAGAAAAATTTACTGGGTGTCCCAGAACTTGAAGAAAATATTATGGGATAAGAAAGCCCTTTCCTTACCGGTCCAGAATGTAGTTTTACTTTTTTAATCTGTTTATTAGTTTAGAAGTTATTAAGGTTTTATTGATACTGGCGAGGAACGCTATACCTTAAGGTATGAGTACGTCAAGTCCTGGGACACCCTGTATACAAACATATTCTAACTGTATATACAGTGTGTAAATGGTATACGGGCGTTCCTTTTAACTGTGGTTAGTATAGCCCCTAATGAACACATTTAAGTAGCTTTCGTTAAAATTAAATAAAAAAAGTTATCCATACAAAATAATTTAACACGCAATGTATAACACTCTTTCATGCACGGTGCACTTTAAAATTACTACCCTGACAGATGGACTTAGATGTACATTGCGGGGCGATAGTATGTTCAAAAAATAATAACGGTGTATACGCTAGCGTAATCAAAACAATTATTCCTGTTTATGATTAGTAGAGTCCTAATCTATGTCCATTTTTAATAAACGCCCGTATACCATTTACACACTGTATATATTAATATGTATATTGCCAGTTTAGAAAATACATCTGTCATTTTTAATGACGTTAGCAAGCTAACTAATGATCTATTTACCTACGTGTGATACCACAACAAATAAAAATCAAAACAATAGTTACGAACGGCACCAATAAACTCATCGAAATTCAAAACCTTAAGGAACCCTCCGTAACTTTCTAAAGTACTGTCGCATTAATTTCATTAGATTTACGAACCTCGTAAAAGTCAATACAATATTTTTCTACAATAAAACGAAACCTATGAAATTATTGGAATGTTTTCCAATACAATGGAGGTGTAAGGTCAACTGTTTAAAAATATATATTCGAATCATTAGTAACGTTAACGAAACACATTTTATAATAGATTGAATTTCTATATCGGATTGTATTACCAACTATGTTTGTGTCCCCGGCCACGTTCCGCTCTTTTGGTTTATGTGGAATAGGTAACTGCTTTAATTAAAATTTTGCGCACGAGTGTATTTCCGATAAAACATATACGCAATACTTAAGAAGGATCGCCAAAAAAAAACGTAACGGTCGGTCCACTAACAAGTTGTTACTTTAGTTCCGCGGCGAAATAAACTTGTAACTAAACATAGGTTATTACATTATAATTACAAATATAAAGTTCTGGGGCCTTATTCTACTCGGTAGAACAATATTGCTTTTGATACGTTATCGTTTTCAACTCAGCCGACATTACTGTCAAGTAAATAAAAGTTATCATAACGTTGACAGTAAGATAAGATGTCAAAAGCCATATTGTTTTCCTGAGTAGAATAGAGCCCCGAATAGTGATAAATAGACGAAAAGTTATTTTTAACCTTTAACATATTATAAGGCGTGTGTCCCTGGTTCTTCATTTGCTAAACCGTGGTGAAGGCTATTTTATATACACTACTACTACAGTACAAATTTTATGAAGTGACCCGATTAGCAAAGAGACGTCTTTAACAGTAAGGGCTAGTTTAAAAAATCTTACCATAATATTGTGCTAGCTTCAAAAAAAGTCACCTATACTTGTTTACTTAGTTATAACTCCACTTGTATTTTTTTGCATTTCTTGTGGTCATCTGTTATTGGCTTACTCAAATGTATCCTTATCTTAAGTATCTGATTCATTGTATCGCTGTTGATGTCCCAAATAAAATAAATATATAAATACCACTCACCAGGTACACTACTTTTATTTGGTATGATTATAAGTGCATAAAAGTTGAATTTAAAATAAAAAGTAACTGTATTGCAACACTTAATAATAAATTGTTTGATACTTCAAGACTACTTACAGAAACAATTTGTTGCCACTAAGTCTTTATCGGCTTAATTTAACAAGCACAATCAAGTTATTTCTAGGTTCATACTTAGAAGTTCCTAAGAAGCTATTATAATGAATCACTCAAACAATGTAAAGTTTCGCTAACATCGATAAATACCCTATCGACTTTGGGAGAATATAAAATACCTACACCAACTTCGTTTATTTATATGCAGTAACGTAAAAAGAGAGACCACTTACGTTCAGCAGTGGACTAGTCTAGGCTGATGATGATGATGATGATGATGATGATGATGATGATGAAGCAAAGAGCAAAAGTGAAGTACCTACTTGTATACACGTGATATACATTGTATTATCGACCCCCATTATCAGAGGTCTCAGTAAAAAAAATAAAGTTATTTTTTTTGTAATGGTTTTCGATTTAAGGTGTTTAGGCATAGGTCTATTTCGGTCTAAGCAATAATGAACGCCTAAACACTTGTAACTCTACTTTGGCTTCGAACGCTAATTGTGCTCTCAATTGGAACAGACGCTAGATTATTCTAAGAATTGGTATATTTAACCCCATTTAATGGCGTTTTTGCTTCTACCTGTTCCTAAACGGAACCTCGTTCGTCGGCATGCTTAAATTATTCGTGCCTAAACAGTTTCTATTGATCGCAGCGCCTCCTTGAATGTTTTATAAACTGCAAGTAAAACGGGGTGTAAAACAGCTCCGGACTAAGAAAGGTGTATAGGTCAAATGGAATTGGATATTAGTAGCTATTGCCGGCATACTGATCGTTTATACATATTTAATTTGAGAGTAGATGTTCCAGTTACGCAACAATTAATATGACATTCCTCCGACCATTAAGTCAATGTGTCAGGAATGAACTGAAATTAATAACTATTGAGGGTCATTTATGAACCTAGTCAATTATTATTATATATATTTTTCTTTAAATTTATTAGAGTGCCAAACCGTCGTCCCTCCGTCTGTCCTACCTTTAAAGAGTAGGTACTAGCTGTATATTTTGCACCGTAATAGAATCTGATTGTTTTTTTACAGAATATGTGTCGGCAAGCAATGTTTTTTTTGTTTTGTCTATTGCTTAAACAAGAACATATACATACGTTCAGAAATAATTGTAGTTGAAATCATTAAAAAAAACCAACAAGTAATAAAAACCGGCCAAAGATTAAGTACGACGGTACAAAACCTTCAATGTGCCAGTCTGACTCGCACTACATCGGTTTTTTTGTTTCTCGTACCGTAAATATGTCCAGAATTAAGACCATATAAGAGTAAAGTTAAGAAGGCAAGAAAAATATAAGGAGTTTACACACATAGTTTGAGTAGATCAAACTATGTGTACAATTTATGAACATGAGCCCTAAATGCCCGACGTGCAACTTAGGGTCGAACAGCACTAATTATGTATTTATCGAGCTGAGTCGAGTTGCAGAAGACTTGTCAAGCGCCGGCCAGACGTGTTCCAAATATAGCGAAATCGATACGTAACCCGCGTACGGACTGACATCACTAGTGACTCTTATGTGGCGTTTTTCATAGAACGTAAAGGCTTAATTAACTTAAACACTGCTCTTAGTTTTTTAAAATAGAACGCGCAAATACAGTCGGTATCCTGTTAAATATTTGCTGTAAATTTTCTGGGTAATAAATTTTGAGAATTCGTCTTCAAGGTTCCATAGAAATACTAAAAACGGAATCTTTATAAGATGACTTTGTTGGTATTTAGTGGCCAGCACAATACGTTATCAGTGTTATCACTAAAAAAATATTTGTCGTTTGAAAGATTTCAACTTTTTTGGGATAATTAGGGTAATTAACGTGAACGTTTTTTTTAGGAAAACATAGTATCGTAAGGTATTTAGTTAAAGTTAAAAGAGCTGTAGATATGTGCAGTGTTGTGTGGCTCCTTAAGTAAGTACAATGACGCCAAGCAGCCGCTGGACTTTGCTTTATTTCTAATATTGCAGTAAGTATACAAATAAGACGGAACCCTTGACGCTCCGATACGAATCGCACTTTTTAAAATGTAAATGAACATGAAATGAACAGACACAAGACTCGCTTCCGACAATCTAATGTAACATGAGCAATCTATTATCATTATTATCATTAAGGGCCGGAATATAATGGGAACAGTGGATATTCAACTGCAATTTGATAAGGTTGTATCATTCTCATTTTCTTTTATTTCGTCAGACTAAAATTTACCTTTCTATTGCTTTGTTAAATCATCAAGTAGGGACCACAAAAAATCAGCAACGCAGTTTCAATTGCTTGATGAATAATAGGTACAAAAGCTTCTCGGCATTCTTATTTCTGTTTTTATTTGGTTACTGGCTAGTAATGATATCTAGAGCTCCCCAATTACTAGCATTTTCTTTCATAATCACAAGTTTAAAAGGGCCGTATTGACGTTCTGTAGGTCGACATAATAATTACAGTATTAACAAGTCCAAGTTAATTACTTCATATCGTGTTATCAGCCATCTAACCTTACTAATCACTCTCGTTTCTATTTACAACCATAACTCCGCGGCCAAAGAAATTAATCTATATACAGGGTGTCCCAAAATTCCGCTCGCCTCGCCCGGTAAAAACCTTATTGCTTTTGACATGTGTATTGTTAACGTTTTGATAGCTCTTATTTACTTGACAGTAATGGCGGCCGAGTTAAAAACAATACGATAATATGTCAAAAGCGATATTGTTTTGCCGCGTGAAATAGAAACCCTGACCGTTAGATAAAACGACAACTTGAAAATAACAAAAGACAACTCTATTATAATCATCGACGCTGACATTATAAAAGTGTTTTATTTATAATTGATTGTAAAAGGTCGTGGTCTTTAACAAGTGAAAGGGTTAAAGCTGTCGAAGGGTTTCAAGTTGCTTTTTAAAGGGTAGCCGTTGCAGCACAGTTCCGGGGATCGAATTTGTATATTTTATTTGATGACATATTACTTTTTATTACAAGCTTAATGTTAACATTTTTTATATGGAGGCGTACACAAGGATTACAGATTTATTTATTTATTCGTATCGCGATTACACAGAGTAGAACGTTGTCATACATAAACAGATATACTATTAAAAAATCGCAAAGCTCTGTGGTCAATATCTAACTTTGTCTAATGCTACCCTTTTCGTTAAAGTAAACGAAACGACATAATGATCATTGCAACTATAACACCACAAACTCTTTCTTACCTATGGTCCAACACTAAACGTTCCTATTTACACCCTAAGTAATATATGTACAAGGTTTATATCTAGGACCCAATATTTAGCACCACAGATACAAAACAAATGAACGGAGCATTAGTATTCGAACGCACCGGGTTCAGATAATTATCGTCGGTGGTTGAACTCCAGTCAAGTTCAAGTGTAGCCGCTCCCTATTTATTTTTAGGGCACTAAATATACTCAACTCCTTCAAGCTAACGTGATTGGTTAGCTGCGGCGAAATGTCGCTGCGGCTCCAAGTTATTGCCTCGACACGTGCAGAGCAGTTGCTATTGGTTCTAATTATATGGATGTTTTCATTCATTTCACTTGTGTTTTCAAATTATAGTGCCTTTAACAAATCTCTCTTAATTTCAAACGACTCTAGTGTACAATTGCGCTGTTTTAATTGAGACTCTCACAAGAACTGGATTCGGAGTTTTTAAATCGTAATAGGCTCAAGCAATGCTTATGAAACAGACAGACACACAGTCTGACAAAGGTTTTAAAAAACAAATCCCTTTTTATGCAGGGTTTAATAATAGCGATCAAGACATTAAGGGCCTGTTTCACAATCGTCAAGTAAAGCATATCTGACACATACCCATAAATTTAGCCCTTCCCTTTTCTTGCACTTGAACATAGACCAGAGGGCTTATTGTCTAACACACTCGCAATCACGATCGTTTTCATTTTGAAAATCGAAGGCTTGTCTGCATACAAAATGAAAACAATTGCACCACTTTGAAGCCGGTGCGATTGCGAGTGCGTTAGACAATAAGCCCTCTGGAGAGAGCTAACTTTAACTGGCACATAAATTTACTCGTCGATTGTGAAACAGGCCCTAAATTAAGCAATTTGACACTCTCTTAAATCTTATCACCTAAACCTTAAACCTGTAAAACCTCTAATCGATGTTAATTTTGCTAAAGTAGACAAAGATGTTAGTGATCGCAGAAACGAATTTAGAAAAGCACACTAACAAGATTTACTCCTACAATAAAACAGGCCCCACACACTCAAAGATAACAGCAGAGGAAAGGAAAATACGTCTATCTCAGGCTGATCGCTCTGGCGTGACCAACGAGGTACTTTACGAAATAGTCTAGGCCACAGAGTAGTAAAATCTTATAGGATATTCATGGGTAGACGGCAGATAGGAATCTTCTAGCGTTGTGTGCAATTTACCAAACTGGTGGTTAGTGGATTCAAAGTTATTTTTAAGTAGATAAGAGGAGTAGCGTATCGGTTTCAAATTGAATAGGTGCATTTGGTAATGCTGTTCAAAGTGGAATATGTGGGCTTAGCATGCGAGGCGAGGAGAATACGTCAAACCTCGTCAAACGCGGTTTAGTGTCAAATATGTCTATTCCATATTCTAACGTAAGGGTAAACATTTACCCCCTTACTAATAAACGTTGAGTAACGGCGGTATAGCTATACAATGTTTTATCCTTATCTGTCATTGTAACGTTTGGATTTGACAGATAAGGACAAAGCATTGTATAGCTATACCACCGTTACTCAACGTTTATTAGTAAGGAGGTTAAGGTTTTAAATAAAAGTGTATTTTGTGTGAATTGAGTCCTTTTATACTAAGCATCTTAAAGTGTGACGCTATGTCATATTTTCTTAGTTTCATATGACTGACGTAAAATATAACAGAATCTCGCGTAGCATACTGAGCCCCATGGTGTCTTGAGTGGTAGCCTTTTTTTCTATTGAAAAGGGAGACCATAAACTTGGCAATCAATCTACGGATAATTGTGCCATACAATACCTGGGCTCTTTTACAGTTATATCAAAACGTCCCGATTAAACGACACTTTTTTTTTGTTTGATAGTAAAAACATTGTGTAGCTCGACAATTGCAAAATAAACATATAAATAAATACGATCAGATGGCCACCAGCTGTCTTTAACCATACAAATAGTCAATTGGAAATTTCTACTTTCATACGCGTAATAGGGTGCGAGTTACCCCTCCATTGTTACGGCGCTCATTGTGTAAGAGCACCTGGCTTCTGGCTCATTACGCGACAGCCAGTGTGACTAGACCTCCCTTTAATGCTGGAAAAGTTCACTTTCGATTAAAACTACAGGACAATATTGGTTGGAAAATAAAAGTGTAAAGATGTAAACGAAAAAATACTAACAATAAGCCTACTGGTAACTTGCGTTTTGCTTACTTAAAATCGTTAATAATAGATGTATTTCTAATTATATGACTTCGATAGACGGCAAATCTGAACAAGTCGCTTTCCATCGATTTGAACCATTGTGAAAACCAAAAAGTGTGTCGACTAGCCGTAATTGTTACGTGCGACAATTGCATCTTTTTTGTTTTCACTACAACAAAACAATCATTCACAAAGATAGAATAAAACTCAAAGTTACTGGTTATTAATAGGAAAAATAAAGATTCTTATCCCAGCATGCAAAAGTCGGATGGCTGTCAAGAAAAAAACGATTCGTTGACTATTATTCCGTAACTAGACAAGCCCTTTACCGGTAAATGATCGTTTGGAAGGTCCACAGCTTGCTTGCGACATAAATCCAAACGCAAACTTCGCCTCTATTAGTCTACAGGTAAGATATAGTTTGCTTCTAACAAATATAGCAAGCTTAGATGCTTCAACGCCGGCATGTAAATCTGATAAATATTATTAATGAAATGTTTCTGGGATGTTTGTTACTCAAGAATACAATTATACAGATTCATGAAAATGAGACACATTCGTACAGATAGAAGATTCTAGCATAAAAGATTCGGTAAATCTTGGTTATTCTGAAATATCGAGATACAGAAGATAAAGCCGTGTAAACGAGATCTAATTAGGGGCAAAAAAACCAGTTACTAAAAATAAAAAACCTTCTAAAAGGTAAAATATTAGATTTTTTATTGATAAGGATTTGTTGCATGTGGTTATATGCGTAACTAGCATGACAATTATCTCAAACTAGCTTTTGCGCGCGACTTCGTTCGTATAGAAGTCGTTTATCGCTATTCCCCTGGGAACTGACAAATTTTGAGTATAAAGTAGCCTATGTGCTGTTCCAAACTAGAATGTATCTCTTGTGCCAAATTTATCCAGATTCGTCCACCCATTCTGGCGTGATGAGTAACACACATCCAAACTTTCGCATTTATAATATTAGTAAGACAAGATAAGTTAAGGTTTCAAATATAGAATGTAAAATTACCTGCACAGACACGTAACACCTACATGTACTAAACTTTACACTTCTATATAAAGTTTACGCTAGAAATATGTTCAAAATAGAGAGGTCTCTGCGAACTGGTCGAAGAATACGTTTCACTTGACTAGTACCTCACGTCACTGGCCCATTTCTTACAGCCCATTGACTGTGATGCATTCATGCCTTTTCAAATGAAGGGGGTAAATGAAACTCGGTGTAAATGGGGACGAAAGACTTATTGTTGGAATGAGGACCTATTTAACGTTGAAATTAACGTTTGAGGTCGAGCTAACGGGAATAATGGGGGGTTTTCTGAAACAAATAATGTGCTCTGAAATTACGAATGTGTATAATCTAGGTCCTGGGTATTTACGGTTTACACGACTGCCGCGTTACATGCTGCGAACTGAGTTTTGCGTTTGAGGGGTATTTAGGTAGTGGCTACAACACTTAAATGAAAACTTTCGACTTTTAAGTAATTTTACTACAGTAATATAGTACATTATGTTCCGGAAATTGAATATTCTCGTAAATAAATAAAGCGCCGCGAATATTCATCTTTATTTAATGTTTCTTACGAATTCGTGGCGTTTGCAATGGAGACCATGGCATCCTGGTCAGGTGATATGAAAAGTTTAATTAAGGCCCTCACATCCCAGCGCATAGACGCCTCCGGAGATCCTAGAGCTGGTGCTTACCTCTCTTAAAGGATTGGGCTAGCTAACCAGAGAGGTAATGCAGTCAGTGTCATAGGGACCATGCCGCGGGCGGACCTAGAGGGGTGGTCTTTTTATAGTTGTGTGTTGATTATTATTTTTATCTTTTATAATTTAAGTAGCTTAGTTTTATTTTTATTTAAAAACGTTTAGTTTTAATATTTAATTGTAATTATACTACTCCTATTATAGCCAAATAAACGTTAATAAATCAACATTACAAAACACCATTAAATGAAAGGAAAAGTGAGGTATACATATAATACATCATTTCTACTAGATTTGAAACCCAAAGCAAAGCAAGCAGATTTACTTAAAGTGGAGCAGCTACCAACAAAACAACAATTTTCGGGTTGACTTGGCTTTTTTAAATTTTAGCTAACAAGACACGATTAGCATTTGTACACAACTCCTTGCGACATTTTTTTTTATTTTTTTCTATTTAAAAAGGTCGTGAATTCATAATACAACTGATTAAATTCTCCCATACTTATTTTCCCGCTTAATCCCGTTTTAAAGCTGCATGACAAAAGGACTGCACACTCACCGGGTCTATTGGGCAAAAAAAGCTTCCGCATTAGCCGTTAGAAGGATCTCTACAAATATTTTTACAAGCAAACCAATGTTTGTGTACACTTTTTATACCGGGTTCCGAGTTGAATGCCTCCATTCATTCCGTTCTTGCTTCGTTTTGGTTCTGGATCAGTGAAATGATGGGAGTTGCAACCGAATGTTTGTTTTGATGTGAAGCGTTTGAAACAAGGTTTATAACTTATAACTCTTAGAAGTCCAGAGCAAATTCAACTTAACCGTGTACGCGTAAGACACTTATTCCACTGCCGGCAAGAAAGCCTTTTACCATATGACCTATCGACTATTTTCTCGCTCAAGAAACGAACAAAAGATATAGATCCCTAATTTTATCCATAGGCCATACTGGAACTCTATCAAAGTGATGTTATAATTAAATTCTTAAGAAGTCTCTCACGATTTTATAATCATCACGTCTCTTTGACATAGACCCATAGTGGCGCCTATAATTCAAATTGGTTGACTGTACTTACCTAACACGACTCATGTATGTGGCTGTTACGACGTGTGAGAATAACTCCACAGGAAGTAAGCTCTTAAACTGCGAGGCCCGTATAGTATATTGGACACTTGACTCATACCGCTCTTGAATAGGTATTAAGTACACAAATTACTTTGTACACACTTGCAGTACCGACCCGCCCTCGCTTCGCGTACTCCGTCCGCGTACGCGTCTTACATAAAAACCTTTTGTGAAAAAATATCTAACTGATAGTGAAAACCACATGAAAATCCCGTTAGTCGTTTTTGAGATAATCGCAAACATACAGAGAGACTGATGCGCCGGGGGACTTGGTTTTATAATATGTAGTTATTAAGTTATTATATAATATAGATACACAGTTGCACAAACTTTTGGGTATAAAAATGTAGCTGAAGTTCCTTTTACTTTTTACATTGGCTGATTTTAAAGTGATAAGGGGTGTCCTAATAGGTGCTTCTAATGGAAGATTAGTGGTCAAACGTTTTTGCAACTTGGTGATAGGTAGGTACGGGATCAGCTGTGATTTAATACCGACTAGGTAACGGTTTTACCTAATTAATCATTTTCATACATTTTACAAGATTTTTTTTAAGTAAGATACTCAAAAAAGTTTTTTATTAGCCTTTTTAGGGTTCCGTAGCCAAATGGCAAAAAACGGAACCCTTATAGATTCATCATGTCTGTCCGTCCGTAGGTCACAGCCACTTTTTTCCGTAACTATAAGAGCTATACTATGGAAACTTTGTAAGTAGATGTATTCGGTGAACCGCATTAAGATTTTCATACAAAAATAGAAAAAAAACAATAAATTTTTGGGGTTTCCCATACTTAAAACTGAAACTCAAATATATTTTTTTCATCAAACCCATACGTGTGGGGTATCTATGGATAGGTCTTCAAAAATGATATTTAGGTTTCTAATTTAATTTTTTTTCTAAACTGAATAGTTTGCGCGAGAGACGCTTTCAAAGTGGAAAAATGTGTGTCCCCACCCCGTAACTTCTAAAATAAGGGAATGATATATGTAAAAATAATATATGATGTACATTACCATGCAAACTTCCACCGAAAATGGGTTTGAACGAGATCTAGTAAATAGTTTTTTTTTTAATACGTCATAAATCGTAAACCGCAATTTACCTTTCACGGAACCCTTCATGGGCGAGTCCGACTCGCACTTGGCCGCTTTTTTATTTAAAGTAGGTACACTTAATATTTTGCAAAGTTCAAAATCATTAGTGTTTGTTTCTTCTTTAGAATAGAATAAGAGTAACTTGTCGCAGAAAACGTAAAACACTGACAAGAGAATGTAGGTTTTCTATGGCCATATACTGAAAAAATATGAGTAGAGTAATTAAGTAAGTATCCCAATTGGTATACCCACTAAACTGATGTCAGCATGCGATAACCTAAGATAAAACGAAACTATACATTATTCATTATTGCGACAGTACCAAGGAAAGTAAGCATGCGACAGTACAACGTTCTCCGTACTTGACGTCTAATAATACCGAAGCTAAATTAGAGTTCAAGCGAACTCGGAAAGGAAACGCTTCAGGCAACAAATGTTATGCACGTGGTGCTAAGTACCGCTGGAGCTATTCGCGGTCGTTTATACCGCGGACACGACGACACGAGTAGCCACTTCAAAGTACTCCAGTAAAACCACAACAATGTCGTACACAACCCCCGGCACTATAAGAAATTAATCTGTGTCCAAAAAATAAAACAAACGGTACCATAAATCCCACACTGAGCGAAGACAATATATCGCGTCATCATAAACTTGTCCCTCTCCCGCCAGGCGGCGCCACCCCTCCCCCCACAGCTCCCCCCCCCCCGCCGCGACGCCGCACGCACGCACGTGCGTGCATAGCTACTTCCTTCACCATTCAAAGACACTAGGATACCATCCAGCCAAGAAACATCCCTAACGTTCACTCATAAAGTCCACTATCCACCCACGACCTGCTCGAGATGCTGCACAACCTATTACTCACCATATCACGTTACTATTAAGTACATTTTATACTGTACGTCGGCCGCATTCCACGAGACTTAACGCGATTGTGTCGTCGATGAACGTTTGAACTTTTGTCCTTTTGTAAATTAGCGGTTATGGTTGCGGGTTACGTTTTTATTCGCTGCTTTTGTACTGTTTCCATTAACGCCGGCCATAATATTGACTATCTGGATAAGTCAGAGAGAATCCATTAGGGATGCTCGACAATGTTGGATCAGACCGGCTGAAGTTCGCGCAATATCTTCCGTCACCCTGAGGCTAATCGATCGCTTGTAACTACATAAACTATGGGCAAAATGAATTTAATATCCGATGACCGAACCGCGCGGGAGGCTAATAAACAGTACAAGAGAGTGCAATCATAAACAACGTCACAGCATTATGCACCCCGCCACATAACTGCTCCCCCGGGTATCGGCTTCTGACGAATAACCCAATAAGTACCCACGAGGCAAAACGCGACACGTACAAAACATTCCCGGTTATAAAAGCTTTATCCTGTTAAGTAATTTATTTCTTCTTCAGGTAGGTAGTCGGCAAATGGTTATTTTATGGTCCCACTTAAACGTTCTATAATCCACGCAGTTAAAGTATAAAAGAGGGTGTCGGAACCCATAATGCAACACCATAAACGGTAAGCAATCGTACACTAGAGCTGCACCTGTTTCAGTTCTGTGTTCATAAATCTCGGTTTCTAGAGACTTATAAATTTTTAATACCACCTATTAGTACGATTTATAGAAAGATTTATAAACCCAGTCCCCTTTAAATGAAGTAAATATATGTATATTCTCTTTAGTAAAGCACTTGATTCAATGGATAATCGGATATTTTATGATATTTTAAACAACTAGTTGACTCAAGCCCATATACGTACTTTAATAACACCATTATATAAACTAACCTATCTCAATAGTATAGGAGCCCGTGAATCATCGTGCGCTGAGTCAGAGAAATCTTATTTTGTAACCAGTTCAGCGGCTGTTCCGCAGCCTTCCCACTCTTAAGCAAACCGGTCCAATATGAGCTTAACTGCATCTTCAATATCAGGTACAATAGAAAGGGCATAAAATTGTCCGGCAAACTTGCATTATCTTTACACCCTATGCATATCGGAATACCAGGAATTTTAAGTGGCTTCAAGAAATAAAGTCATTTTTAACCAGCACAAAATATTCTACATAAAATGTCGCTCGTTTCGGAGTTTCCGTATCTTGGTTATTGCATTAAGAATGCTTTGGAACTTGTAAAACTGTCAGCGTTATCGCTGCGTATTTCACAGGCACTCTGTTGTAATGGAATCTTTACCCTGGTGGCACACTTTGAGAGTAGTAATGCTATCACTGTGGCGGATGTCGGCGGAACGCTCCGCAATTAGGTTACTTAGATTGCAACCACTTATCTCGCAAGACGTATGAACTATCGCATTCGCGTCGTCGACAATGCAGTTTAACGTGTCATTATCAACAGCTTTCACATCCATGGGAGCACGATTCATCACTCCGTTATTCATTGAGACAAATTGTTCCAACTGAGTTCAATTACCCTTCAATAGTCCCACCGGCGGCGATACAGACAGATAAGGTCAACACTTATCGACCAATACCAATTTTACCAATAAAAACCTCATTAACTTAACATCGTAACTTCATACTTGGACATGTTTTATATTATTTTTCTATTCGACATTTCGAGCTATTTTCTTACTTGATTCCAATTCCCACCGCTCCTCGAACTTGGTATTAAATGCATCGTTATCAAAATGGATATTTTGAGAATAGGTATTTTTTAAATTCGTATAACGGTAACCGCAAGCTATGTGCTCTTTCCAAAGCCGCTCCCGCATCGCTATAGACCGACGGTCGTATATTAAACCGCATGGTGCGGTCAACCTGACCCTTCTGGTTTCGATCGCCGGATCACATTACATGAGAGGTGTTGACTCACAGCGAGTGTCTCTATATCAAACACACTAACTACCGCGTTCTAATTAAGTCGAGTCAATTTGGTCAATGAGATTGCTTCATTACAATAAGAGCATATCGATTACACATTACCCAGAAATCCACCCTTAGTTAAGCATAGCTCGCGCGGATATAATGGCAATGTAGGGGTGGATTCCTCCGCAAATTATGTAACGCGTAGTAGAATGTTAACCCATCGGAAGTTTAACATACACATAGCACTAAAACCATGACAATGGCCGGATATGAGGCAGGATATGCGTCCGACACATTCGCGTCTCCACGGCTAACGTCAGCGGTTCTAATTGAGAGCGGTTATTAAGCAGCGGTGGTCCGTTTAACAGTTGTTTATATTCCGTCCCTAATTGGAGTCGGACTGGGGAGTCGGCACATGAGATACTAGTCCTAAAGCATCATGGACACAGTTCCGTCCGCTACGTTAAACATCGCGTGGATCGCTAATCCGAGCGTAGCATTGCAAAACGCAGAACAAACTGCTTCTCTTTGTGTTGCACTAATGAGAGCCACGTGGCTGTCCCCCGCATTGCAGGCTGCACAATAAAACAATAGTACAGTCAGTACAGTTGTGCACTCGGGCTTTATTCCTGCTGGAGTCGCGTGACTCCGGCTCGTTATGGCTCCCTGTTTATATTGTATGCCCTGAATATTTCCAAATGCGACGCCGGAATGGCAACGTTCAGCGCTGTCGCTTATCCTTTCCGTGATAGACACATTTGTTGGAAATGCAGCAGAATTTTAAATTGGATTTGGTTTAAAGTAGTGATCAAAAGTTAGAATATATATATCTATATATATAAAAGGCTAAACTGACTGACTGATGTATCAACGCACATCCGAAACTACTGTACCTAGAAACTTGAAATTTGGCACAGGGGTTCCTTTCATGATGTAAGTGAGCACTAAGAAAGGATTTTCCGAAAATCGACCCCCAACGGGAAAAAATGGGGGGAGTAGCGGGAAACTAATTCTACGTGTACGAAGTCGCGGGCGTCCTCTAGTATTAGATAATATTCAACTAATAACCCAACCACTTGTTATTAGATAAGACTGATTGAACGGAAGAACTAAATACTAGTATTCTTTATTTAAGTGACAAAGACACCTATGTTAAACGTTTAGATTAGATATGTAAGAGTTAAAAGACAGATAGTTACATACTTAATAACTCTGTAAACGTCTCGTACTAGGGGAAGTACAGAGAACACGCAATGGACATCCTTGGCAGAGCCTAGGGAATTAGTGGATCAAATTCTCGAAATCCTACCGATTGTATAATTCCTGTTCTATTAACGGTGGAGTTCCAAACTACACAGGGTCTCAGGAGGATAGGAACCGATATGTAGGTACCTACCTAATATCTGATAACATTGATTACGAATTGAAACATAAGTTAAAATATGTTTAGAGGGACCTAATAATCGAAGACTTAACATAATTTTACCAATTCCCGAAAGTAGGTTTTTATGTAAACGGTCAGATTTTGCAGAAAAATTATCTATAAACAAGTTTATCTACGAGTAAATCGTTAAAATCTCCGATGACAAAAATTATGGCAGCACCTTTGATTTTCTTATTGGATTCCAATAGCATATCACGTAAGGATCGACCGGACGAAGTAAGAATCCGTTCTGTTTACATTTTCACTGAAGACTCGTGACACTTTTGACACAAACACGAGAACTTTTGAAAGCAGCGTTTGTTCGCGCGTTGTCATCAAACAAAACAACATAAACATTGGATGTTCGGCGCGCGGTCGTGAACTTCGTAGCGAGCACTTGGAGGGCTATTAGGTCGATTGTTGCACCGAGTCGGGGCACGTTTTCTCGCACGCCTGCGGTGATCCACTCACCTAGTTGGGCGAAGACCTTAGGGCGGACGTTCTCCTGCCAGGCACCGGCGGCGGCGGCGAGCAGTGCCGCCAGCAGGGCACAGCGCAGCACGAGCATGGCACTAGTCACAGAGCGGCATCACATGAGAGCACTCGCGGCGCACGGCTCGACGCAGGCGGGCGGGGCGCGCGGCGGCCGGCGGAGGACTGGCGGCGGAGGGGCAGGCAGGGCCGCGCCTGCGCCGCCGGCGCCCCGCCGTCTCGCATGCGTGGGGCTGCGGAGTGCGGACCTAGCACGTGACGCAGCCCTCCTCGCCACCCTCGACGGCTATCGCCGACCCTGCGACGTCATAATCGCGTTAAAAAAGCGCCTGCATATCCTAATGAACGCCGACACTAAACCTGCAATTAAACGCGGCAGGGCGCATGCCGCCGGCGTTGCCTTTGTTTATAAGCGATTTTCGGTACATTAAAAAATCGTTAGGGCGACATCTCGGGGGCGCGACAGTGAAGCGAATCGTAAGGCCGCAATTAGAACTTTGATGGTTCAAAACCGGGTTTAAGCATGCAAGTATTTCGGGGTCCCCTTCCGGAAAAATCGGAACTCAAGAGGTTGACGCTAATTGGCACTGATCTCTTAATGACGGAGTCGTATAGCCGTAAAAGGAAGGCAACTCTTGGACTATTATTGCCCAGTTACGCCTTACAGCTGTCCCGTCCTTCTTGAAATTTACTAATACGAGTAGTGCAGTCTAACAATCGTTCATCAACTATAATATAATAACAAATAAGTTCTGTTTATCTAGGGGACGTGAAATTGAATCGTTTCACAATTTACTACTCACCGTTACTATGATGGATCATTTAATTACACACATCGTAAATATAATCGATTATTAGAAACCATATCTACAGCATAAATAAATGTAAATATTTCTAACACAAAGTTCTAAATCCGGGTTCATGAAAAAGAGGGATACAACTTTGTCGAAATACTTTGCGTGGGACGGTGGGGTGCCCTAGCAACTTGTTCATTATTTTTAATTCGACAAAGTTCGCTCCTAACAATGTTATGGGGTCGGTTTGGAACCGTGTCGGATAGAGTTGGGTGCTGTTGGTACCGGCGGGATGCATTGTTGCGGGCCCGTGTGAAAATCAATAGAATAAACATGATTGTGCATGACTCCTTTATCGGGTGCCCCTTGTGCATTCAACGCGATACCACGCGTGCATTCGTTGGAGACTACATTGGTGTAACATATATTAAGTTGCTTTTTATCTATAAGCCATAGATATTTAGATAATGTTGTGGACTGTACTTGACCTATATTTGTATTAAGTCAGATGCTTTAACATCCATCTAAACGGTATTGCGTAATGTGAGTAAAAAAGTAGGGAAATAGAATATACCTACCGAGATATTAGAATAACAACATTTTGCATCACACAATGTTAACATTCAGAGAAGTAAATGTTTTCTATTTCTATATGAATATGTTCTAGATATTAAATTGCTCTGTTAAACTAGTACACCACTGCACCCACAAATTTCCAGTGATCTGAGGGCCTAGTCAGAATACATAAGCTAATGGGCGGACGACTGATGCAATATGGAGACAAAAGCACAAGATAGATAAGACTTTTATTAAATTTCGAGTACTATTTATGTGTGAAAATATATGCAGTTTTTGTTATTTATAAATCAGTAGGTACATATTTGTATATTAAGAAAGTACTGAAGTATCACTTTACGAATACGCCCCCTCTTACGTCTGTAGATGTGACGAGGTGATTTTCCCAATATAAGTAGATAGTGAACTATAAAAGGAATGTAGTGAAAATACCTACTAAAGAAAAAAACGGTCAAGTGCGAGTCGGACTCGCGCACCGAGGGTTCCGTATTAAAGATAATATGCTTGGTAACCGCAAAAGAAAATACTCAGTTTGTTATGAGCTTTATTATCCAGGCAATAAGGTCGATTTTGACTAGCCTAACTTTTAATACAGATTTTCTTAGTTTTTTTGTTATTTCTCAAAAACTGTAAATAATGAACACTTTATTTTATTTTTCCCAGAAAATATAAGTAATTATCTATACTTACGTCAGGATTTTTTTCAGAATTATTGATTAACAAACTTCGGAGATTAGGGGGGGGAACGGTCATTTTTTGTACATTTTTGGCTATAAATCAAAAAGTACATCACAGAAAATTTTCAAAAAAATAGTTTTGAAATGTGCAGATTAAGCCCTTTCATATGACACCCCATTTGCTATAATCGAACCACTTTCATTTTTGAACCCCCCATTCTAGACCCCTTTTCAATTATTAATAAAATTAATTTCATATTTTTTTTACTACAAATAGATGCGGGCAAGCAAGTTGTACAACTATGCCAAATGTGCATTTGTAGTTGCTGAGAAATGCTGTGACATACAGACAGACAGACAGACAGACAGACAACGAAGTCTCACCATAAGGGTTTTTGGTACGGAACCCTAAAAAGAATTATTTACTTCGACATTAAAAATTAATTATCTTTTTTTAATTGAATTGTAGTCATATCCATATTGCGGATATCGTTTGGCATTATTTTGATGTAAATTGCATCCGTGTCCTCCGCCCATTATACATAACACTACGTTAGAGGTACCTATTATTTTATCGAAACAGCTTTCGACGAACGTATCATTCATTACGCAGAATTTTCATTTCATCGAAAGACATTTCTCACCGCATGAGCTAATGTCTAACCTAACGTAACCTAACCTAGTTACTCTACGTAATTAATGTTTAACCTTTTGAATGCCTTACATCGAATACAAAATATGACACTCGCACGCCAAGCATGTTCGATTAATTACACCCTATTGATACGAAACAATAGTATTTTATGTAACTGATAAGTACATAAAGAGCGTCCTTAAAATTCGAGTGTGGTTTTATGAAACGAGCTGAAGGCGAGTTTCATAATAAGATCAGACGAGTGTTTTAAGGCCTAATTATGTACAGTTGCATACATTACTTTGTCTACACACATATTATAAGTACTCTAAGATGCGTTCAGTAGGCGGCAAAATAAAAAAATGGCGGCAAAGCTAACCTGTGTCACGAATATGAATGTTTTTTTAAAAAATCATAGACAAACTAACAAAGTCATTCGAAATCAAAATGGCGTACGACACTTTACTTAAAATATACCGAGTCGACGTTTAATTGATACTAGAATTGGCCCCCTGTTTGAATTGTGTTGGTTTTGGAAGATGTTCCAAATTTGAACATCATTACCTTTATCAAAACTTGTATCGTAATTTTAACTTTTCATTACAGCTACAGATAAGAAAACATATCATAGTAAAATTGAATCTTGTAATGCTGGTCATTGTCTACGGATTCTGAACGCATTATAGAGGACTTATGATATGAGTGTAGATAAAGTCTCTACTAATCTTGAACTTGTGACGGCTGTAGCCGTCGTGGCGTCAGTGGCACGACTTTCATTTGACGTCCAGAGCCGTCTGTGGCGTTCAAAAGGTTAAGTATCCTGAAAACATCATGGTTTCAGCAGAAAATAGCGTTCGATGAAACGATAAGTATAATCGATAAAGTGAAATTCGATAAAATGATGGCTTACCCTAAGTTAGAGTTTTCGAAAATCCACACTATGTAGGTATAGGTACGGTACGAGTAGAGTAACTGACGTAAGCTGCTGACAGATCGCGTCGCCGCTTATTTCAACTCCATACATTTCGATTCGATAGAAAGCAGAAACGTTTTGAAAATTGTATGCGTCTACATATTATGGTTTTAGAGATACAGCGCAAAAAAATAACGCCAAAAATCACGTTTTGTTCCCGTTTAATTTGTAATTTTATTTACTTTTTATTATTTGTTGTCATAATCATTACATCGTTTTGTTTTCATTTTCATTTTCATAATCGTAATAGAAGGAACATTACAACTGTCTACCTATTATGGTTCATGAGATACAGCCCGCTGACAGGCAGACAAACGGATGCTTAGTAATAGGCTATTAGAGTAACTTTTTTGAAATCCGACCAAAATTTCCGTTTTGGTTTCGGTTTCGGTTTCAGCCTAGTTTCGGCCAAAAAACGAATTTGGGCCGAAACTCAAACTACGTTAGAGAGATTTTGCACCGCGATCGGACATGAGCATGGCGCACGGTTTTTGAAATAAGGGGTGATAATAATCATTTGATAAATTTGTAATTATTTAAAATGGCAGAGTGACAAAGACTTCTTTAATCATTTAATGATTAAAAAATATTTTTTTTCGCGAAAACATGATCATATATGGAAGTTTCGGTTTCGGTTACGGCCGAAACTGAAACCAGAACCCAAATTAAGTTTCGGTTTCGGTTTCAACCGCAAGCACTAGTTTTGGTGGGAGACTACTAAAGGCTTATAAAAACGAATGCGAAAAGAAAACTCATAGATTAGTATCTAGTTCTACTTTTTAAATTTAAATTGGTCCGTATTTGGAGGTCAATTATAAAAGTCGAACTCCACTCTCTAACAAGCATTAGATATTTATTAAGATACGTAATCATAATGGTTTGTCGCGAGTAATTTTATAAAACAACCCATTTATATTTAATCCAATAAGTGGTCAGTCAAATGACAGCACCAAATTACCACATCTATTTTTATAGCTACCTATTTCTCGAGATATCATCAAAATGAAAAAATAATACGTTTGCGGCCTAAAAATTCCTGAATATCTCAGTTAGTAAAAACAGGCTGCATATGAATTTCAATAGGCTTAGAGAAAAATACAATGTAATTATTCGGTTTTTAGGGTTCCATAGTCAAACTAAGAACCCTGAAAGTTACGCCATGTTTGCATGCCTGTCTATATATCACAGTCACTTTTTTCAGAAACAATCAAAGTCATAAAGCTGAAGTTGTTTTTACACATATAGATGTGTGTATCGCGCACGAAGATGAATAATAAAAAAAGTTAAAAATAATAATTCAGAGTTGCTCCCATAAGGCAACGTTTTTTTTACCGTACAAGATAGAGTGAAATATCGTTAGATAGCTCTTAAAAACAACACATATATGTGATTATGATTAGTTTTGGTGGACCGTTTAGGAAATATTGCAGTAGCGTGCCCCACCCACTACAGCCAAAACAACACGGACTAAAAATCTAAAAATGTATTAAATAAAAGAAAACGAATTTAAAAGGAACTTAAATCACCTATGATAACTTTCAATACAAAAGGGTTAATAAAAATTATGATTTTTGCGGATATATTTTATGTATTTGTCGTAACGGCAACGGAACCCTGTACTGAGAATGGTCTGACATGCTCTTGCCCACAAATTCTCTTCCGAGAATGCGAGGCATTAACGGATCCACTGCCACCGACGCATATATGCGTTCACGGTCATACAAGTTTGTTCCTAGGCCACGCTCCGTGGTAGTGAATGCGTTAAGTAGGTCAATTTTAGCAGCACTTATGAGAATTCAGATTTTAAATTGTACGGTAAAAAAAACGTTGCCTTATGGGAGCAACTCTGAATTATTATTTTTAACTTTTTTTATTATTCAAGGGTAAATATAAAATATACAATGTGACCCTCAGCACGGGGGCCCAATTTGCCTTTTTCCATTATCTACGTCTTTTTACATTATTTTTTTAATCAGGCAGATACAGAACTTTAATTTAACAGAACGTGAATCGCCTTCTTAATGGGATTATGAAGATATTTAATAAAATCGTTACGAACGCTAACTTCCTATCTCGAACCTTTAACTATCTAGAGAAGAGACTTCTACTAAAATAAGTTACCAGTTCTGCAGCTTCGTGAGACTTGCTCCCACGGAGTAGGGAAGCTACTGGAGAATCCACATCTTTGCTCGCGGTCGTTTTAGGGAACCTACTGGAGAATACGACATCTTTGTTCGCGGTCGTCTCATTTCTAAAACAATGTGGAATAAATGTATTTCGAGGATTATTCCTCGCCAAAGTAGGTACCTTACAACAAAATAATTTTTAAAAAGTTTTTTAGTAGACTTTAGAGATCATTGGCACCGCTGAGTACGTGTCCTGATAATTGATCGGAAAATTTAGTATTTCATTTTATTTTATATTATTTAATAGGTATTAAAACATAATGTACTTAGATCAAGAATTTATTTATTTATTATAAATATTTAAAAGATAACAACACAATTATATTTGTACACAACACTATATTTGAACATATTATTTCCTAATACTTATACTAATACTATGATAACTTTTCAATTAGCAGGTATTTTTTAATTAATATATATTTTGTAAGTAAAAAGTAAATCAGTGACTATAAAGATGTCTATCTAGTGGTCTAACCGGTCATATAGTTGGCATATTCAATACAGAGGTCATACTACGTTGTTTTTAGTCAATGAAACACCAAAAAAAATCTTGGTCCTTGTCACTTTTCCAATTATTCTGAGGATATAACAGTATTAAAAAAAACGCTTTAACTGTTGTTTTAAGTGGTCTCTTCTTGGGAAGCGCTGCTAGATATTAGTCGTATGAAAGTGCTCGTGCGGTTTACCTGCTCACTGAATAAATATCATTAATATTTTTTTTCATTAGCTCGCATATCCGAACGTCAAACAATCCCAACCATATTTTAATTTAATTCGTGGACTTCAAAACAACAAAAATTATATTGCGCATTTGAAACATTCGTCACTGTCACCCCTTTAATTTTATGAAATAAAGTAGTTTTAGCAGATATCTATCGTTGTCAGACGCGTCATTATTTTTTTGTTTCTGTAGCTATTATTCAAACAAATAAAACCCTAACATGAAAACATTTTAATTGTCGACTTGGAGTCGTCTCCCCGCTCTTTCATACCCAGTGACTTATTTGAGAGCGCAGCGGATAGACACACGTTTCAGGCATCGTTTCTGTATAATAATCCAATTAGTCTGAAATTTAAAACTTGCTCAGAGACTGCAGTGGGAACAAAAAATAATGGTTGGAGATTTAAAAAAGTTTCCGCTGGAACTTTTGTCAAGTTTACAACGGAAGCGTTGTTCTTATTCAGTGTTACTCGTAATAGGTTTTTATTATACCGACATACAAATAGCTAGGTACAGGTTGGTGGCAATTTTACTTTTGAATCACATAAGGTGAAGTCTTGTAATTGCAACTATCTGGTTATTGCAACTAACTTAAATAACTCCCTCTAGGATCACTGTTTTGAACAACGACAGGCGTGATATTGTATTTCTTAGTAAGGAAGAATAATATCACGCCTGTCGTTGTTCAAAACAGTGATCCTAGAGGGAGTTATTTAAGTTAGTTGCAATAACCAGATAGTTGCAATTACAAGACTTCACCTTATGTGATTCAAAAGTAAAATTGCCACCAACCTGTACCTAGCTATTTGTATGTCGGTATAATAAAAACCTATTACGAGTAACACTGAATAAGAACAACGCTTCCGTTGTAAACTTGACAAAAGTTCCAGCGGAAACTTTTTTAAATCTCCAACCATTATTTTTTGTTCCCACTGCAGTCTCTGAGCAAGTTTTAAATTTCAGACTAATTGGATTATTATACAGAAACGATGCCTGAAACGTGTGTCTATCCGCTCCGCTCTCAAATAAGTCACTGGGTATGAAAGAGCGGGGAGACGACTCCAAGTCGACAATTAAAATGTTTTCATGTTAGGGTTTTATTTGTTTGAATAATAGCTACAGAAACAAAAAAATAATGACGCGTCTGACAACGATAGATATCTGCTAAAACTACTTTATTTCATAAAATTAAAGGGGTGACAGTGACGAATGTTTCAAATGCGCAATATAATTTTTGTTGTTTTGAAGTCCACGAATTAAATTAAAATATGGTTGGGATTGTTTGACGTTCGGATATGCGAGCTAATGAAAAAAAATATTAATGATATTTATTCAGTGAGCAGGTAAACCGCACGAGCACTTTCATACGACTAATATCTAGCAGCGCTTCCCAAGAAGAGACCACTTAAAACAACAGTTAAAGCGTTTTTTTTAATACTGTTATATCCTCAGAATAATTGGAAAAGTGACAAGGACCAAGATTTTTTTTGGTGTTTCATTGACTAAAAACAACGTAGTATGACCTCTGTATTGAATATGCCAACTATATGACCGGTTAGACCACTAGATAGACATCTTTATAGTCACTGATTTACTTTTTACTTACAAAATATATATTAATTTAAAAAATACCTGCTAATTGAAAAGTTATCATAGTATTAGTATAAGTATTAGGAAATAATATGTTCAAATATAGTGTTGTGTACAAATATAATTGTGTTGTTATCTTTTAAATATTTATAATAAATAAATAAATTCTTGATCTAAGTACATTATGTTTTAATACCTATTAAATAATATAAAATAAAATGAAATACTAAATTTTCCGATCAATTATCAGGACACGTACTCAGCGGTGCCAATGATCTCTAAAGTCTACTAAAAAACTTTTTAAAAATTATTTTGTTGTAAGGTACCTACTTTGGCGAGGAATAATCCTCGAAATACATCTATTCCACATTGTTTTAGAAATGAGACGACCGCGAACAAAGATGTCGTATTCTCCAGTAGGTTCCCTAAAACGACCGCGAGCAAAGATGTGGATTCTCCAGTAGCTTCCCTACTCCGTGGGAGCAAGTCTCACGAAGCTGCAGAACTGGTAACTTATTTTAGTAGAAGTCTCTTCTCTAGATAGTTAAAGGTTCGAGATAGGAAGTTAGCGTTCGTAACGATTTTATTAAATATCTTCATAATCCCATTAAGAAGGCGATTCACGTTCTGTTAAATTAAAGTTCTGTATCTGCCTGATTAAAAAAATAATGTAAAAAGACGTAGATAATGGAAAAAGGCAAATTGGGCCCCCGTGCTGAGGGTCACATTGTATATTTTATATTTACCCTTGTTTTGTAGATACTAGTTTCATAAAACGTATCACTTTGAAGAATTTTCGTTTCATAGAAAGCTATTTTCTGCTGAACCCGTGTTGATTTTAGGTTATTTTGTGATGGTTACAAGTCTTACCTAACCTAACCTACGTGATTCATATTTAATATAACCTGAAATCAACTCGGATTCAGCAGAAAATAGCTTTCTATGAAATGAAAATTCTGGTAAGTCATACGTTCTATGAAATGAGTGTCCGTGAAAGAAGGGGACACCATTTATTTATTCTATTTCGTTAAGTTGATTTAAAATCTGAATTCTCATAAGTGCTGCTAAAATTGACCTACTTAACGCATTCACTACCACGGAGCGTGGCCTAGGAACAAACTTGTATGACCGTGAACGCATATATGCGTCGGTGGCAGTGGATCCGTTAATGCCTCGCATTCTCGGAAGAGAATTTGTGGGCAAGAGCATGTCAGACCATTCTCAGTACCTACAGGGTTCCGTTGCCGTTACGACAAATACATAAAATATATCCGCAAAAATCATAATTTTTATTAACCCTTTTGTATTGAAAGTTATCATAGGTGATTTAAGTTCCTTTTAAATTCGTTTTCTTTTATTTAATACATTTTTAGATTTTTAGTCCGTGTTGTTTTGGCTGTAGTGGGTGGGGCACGCTACTGCAATATTTCCTAAACGGTCCACCAAAACTAATCATAATCACATATATGTGTTGTTTTTAAGAGCTATCTAACGATATTTCACTCTATCTTGTACGGTAAAAAAAACGTTGCCTTATGGGAGCAACTCTGAATTATTATTTTTAACTTTTTTTATTATTCAAGGGTAAATATAAAATATACAATGTGACCCTCAGCACGGGGGCCCAATTTGCCTTTTTCCATTATCTACGTCTTTTTACATTATTTTTTTAATCAGGCAGATACAGAACTTTAATTTAACAGAACGTGAATCGCCTTCTTAATGGGATTATGAAGATATTTAATAAAATCGTTACGAACGCTAACTTCCTATCTCGAACCTTTAACTATCTAGAGAAGAGACTTCTACTAAAATAAGTTACCAGTTCTGCAGCTTCGTGAGACTTGCTCCCACGGAGTAGGGAAGCTACTGGAGAATCCACATCTTTGCTCGCGGTCGTTTTAGGGAACCTACTGGAGAATACGACATCTTTGTTCGCGGTCGTCTCATTTCTAAAACAATGTGGAATAGATGTATTTCGAGGATTATTCCTCGCCAAAGTAGGTACCTTACAACAAAATAATTTTTAAAAAGTTTTTTAGTAGACTTTAGAGATCATTGGCACCGCTGAGTACGTGTCCTGATAATTGATCGGAAAATTTAGTATTTCATTTTATTTTATATTATTTAATAGGTATTAAAACATAATGTACTTAGATCAAGAATTTATTTATTTATTATAAATATTTAAAAGATAACAACACAATTATATTTGTACACAACACTATATTTGAACATATTATTTCCTAATACTTATACTAATACTATGATAACTTTTCAATTAGCAGGTATTTTTTAATTAATATATATTTTGTAAGTAAAAAGTAAATCAGTGACTATAAAGATGTCTATCTAGTGGTCTAACCGGTCATATAGTTGGCATATTCAATACAGAGGTCATACTACGTTGTTTTTAGTCAATGAAACACCAAAAAAAATCTTGGTCCTTGTCACTTTTCCAATTATTCTGAGGATATAACAGTATTAAAAAAAACGCTTTAACTGTTGTTTTAAGTGGTCTCTTCTTGGGAAGCGCTGCTAGATATTAGTCGTATGAAAGTGCTCGTGCGGTTTACCTGCTCACTGAATAAATATCATTAATATTTTTTTTCATTAGCTCGCATATCCGAACGTCAAACAATCCCAACCATATTTTAATTTAATTCGTGGACTTCAAAACAACAAAAATTATATTGCGCATTTGAAACATTCGTCACTGTCACCCCTTTAATTTTATGAAATAAAGTAGTTTTAGCAGATATCTATCGTTGTCAGACGCGTCATTATTTTTTTGTTTCTGTAGCTATTATTCAAACAAATAAAACCCTAACATGAAAACATTTTAATTGTCGACTTGGAGTCGTCTCCCCGCTCTTTCATACCCAGTGACTTATTTGAGAGCGGAGCGGATAGACACACGTTTCAGGCATCGTTTCTGTATAATAATCCAATTAGTCTGAAATTTAAAACTTGCTCAGAGACTGCAGTGGGAACAAAAAATAATGGTTGGAGATTTAAAAAAGTTTCCGCTGGAACTTTTGTCAAGTTTACAACGGAAGCGTTGTTCTTATTCAGTGTTACTCGTAATAGGTTTTTATTATACCGACATACAAATAGCTAGGTACAGGTTGGTGGCAATTTTACTTTTGAATCACATAAGGTGAAGTCTTGTAATTGCAACTATCTGGTTATTGCAACTAACTTAAATAACTCCCTCTAGGATCACTGTTTTGAACAACGACAGGCGTGATATTGTATTTCTTAGTAAGGAAGAATAATATCACGCCTGTCGTTGTTCAAAACAGTGATCCTAGAGGGAGTTATTTAAGTTAGTTGCAATAACCAGATAGTTGCAATTACAAGACTTCACCTTACAGTGTTTTTACACGTGCCCCTTAGATCTGATATCAACACATTATGAAACGTAGAACTTCCCCTGACGTAAGGAATAGCCACTGCATTTAGGAGGTCTATTCTATCCGGTAAAACCATATTGCTTTTGAAATGTTATCGTATAGTCACCTTCATGATAGCTCTTATACACTTGACAGCAGTGACGGCAGAGTTACAAACAATACCATAACACCAAAGACCATATTGTTTTGGCGAGGTGAATAGAGGCCCTGAGGCCCTACAGAAGATGCATTCGGTGTCCTTTATCGTTATAAAAAATGTATAGGATTGACGTAAGCTGTCAGACGGTCGCGTCGAGCGCCGACGTCAATTCCATACATTTTGACAGTTTTCGAAAATCGTTTACGTTAGCTTTTCTAGCCTAACTTCACTGATCTCTTATTTTTGTTTAAACACAAGAAAAAAAGGAACTCATTACGTAGAAAGAGCACATATAGCTGGTACAGTCAAGGACTTTAATTACTATGCCACTATAGAACCCTGTCATAATGACAGCGTCAAACCACATGAAAGAAATCACGCCAAAATTAATGATCAACGTTATGCGACAGGGTTCCATAGTGGCATAACAAAGTCCTAGACTGTAGGTTCCCATCCCATTGAAGTTTTGTCGACAGAATAAGATTTTAACTACAAAGGCGTAATCAATACCTGGAAAGAAAGGCTTTTAGTCTTGCACTATATTAACTATACCTATTACAAGCTTAGTGCTAACAGCTTAGTACGCTTCTCCAACGTTATGCAATGTTCTTGTCTTTATAAATTCCATTATCCTTCACCCTTTTTTTTCATGTTCAGGGCCAGGCCACCTAATCTGCATACGTAGTGGAGCCATCTATATTATCATTATTAATTGTTATTCAAGATGTCCGTTGCCTGTCTGTATATTATGCCCCATACGATGCAATATTGGACGATGCGCTGCGATCTAGTTGGTAGTGACCCTGCCTACGAAGCTAGCGGTCCTGGGGTGTGATTCTCTCAAGAAGCAAAGGTGAGCGAATGAACGAGTGAAGTCCAAGCGGCGAGATTAAGTAGTCCCGTCAAAGTGAACAAAACACATTTTAGGGCGTGCATTTTCAATTTGGCAGCATGTCGTCTCGAACGTATAAGGCTGCCTAATTGAGAATGCACTCGCTAATATGTGTTTTGTTCGCTCTGACGGGACTTCATAAACTCGCCGCTTGGAATTCACTCCTGCGTTCGCTCACCTTTGCTTTTCAGAGAATAACACCCCTGGTTTAAAATCCCGGTAAAGGCAGATATTTGAGTAATGAGCGCGTATATTTATTCTCCAGTCATGGATGTTTTCTATGTATTTAAGGATATATTTCTTTATATCGTTGTCTAGTACCCATAGTACAGTCTAGAGCTCAGTTCGGGACTAGGTCAATTGGTGTCACATTGTCCCCTGATTTATTTATTATTTATTTACGATAACACGTCAAAAGCAATACTGTTTTGTCTAGTAAAACACAGACCCATAACGTTGCGAAAGCAGTATGATTTTTACAAGTAGAATAGTTCCCCAGAATGTTGACAATACGGTAACATGTAAAGAGAGTAGTATAAAGCCTTTGTGTGCTCGTTCGCTATAACCATGCCATAAAAAGAACAACCTAGGGTAGTAAAATCTTCTCTCATAATGTTACAGTCTAGGTCATGGTATGGTTCCTATTCGGGCTCATAAAGAATCACCTTAGTAAACATTTCGCTCGGTCTGCCCTTTGCTCGGGTCATTTAAGAAAAATACGGGTTAAATTTATTCCGAGTTCAATAGAATACCTACATATAAAATAGTATTACCTCCGTAGACAGGTCTTATCAGTGTCTAAATGGTATACGGGCGTTTATTAAAACTGGACATAGATTAAGACTCTACTAATTTTTGAACATACTATCGTCCCGCAATGTACATCTAAGTCCATTTGTCATAACTTTGAAACATCATTAATTGCGTTTTTAATTAATTGCATTCTTTGTTATACATTGCGTTTTAAATTATTTTGTATGGTTATTTTTTTTATTTAATTTTAACAATAGCTGCCTAAAATGTGCTCATTAGGGGCTATACTAATCACAGTTAAAAGGAACGCCCGTATACCATTTACACACTGTAGAGTAGGCTAAGCTTACATGTGTATTTTTTATTAAATAAGTTGGTAAATACTTCGACTGGCCCATTCAAAGTTTCTGTAACTTTTTACTGGAATAAATATTCAGAACTTTGTGTATCACCCTGTTTGTGTATAAATAATCAACACTTATTTTTGACATAAACTACGTTTATTGTATTAAAATATATTAAAATACAGAGACACGATCCGGGTGGTTGGAGAGATGGAATGAGAAAGAGAACGGATCATTGAATGAATGAATGAATGAGCTTTTAATATGCTCTTCGTGAAAGGTTTGGGTCCAAACACACCCACAATCGTAAGTAGCTTTGGACGTAATACGATTTAAGTATTATTTGGAATCGGAGTTGCTTAACGATTCTTCAAACCTGTTCCACAGATTAAATAAGATTTAATTCGTGCATACACAGTCAAAAACACGATTATTATGGCGGTGTGTGTCCAAGCCCAAAAGAAAGAGGTATAATACTTTTATAGCTCTATCCCTTTCACCGACTGGCATTTGGCATGATTTAGGACCTTGTAATACGGCATGTAGGCCATTGTAGGCCTTTATTCCCGGCGGTAAAAACCATACCGTATTTGACCTGCATACGGTATTGTTTTGACGTCAGCCGCCATTACTGTCAAGTAAATAAGAGCTATCAATACGATAACAGATCAAAGACCATATGATTTTTAGCGCCTAGAATACCGGCCCATGTCTGAACTTTGTAGACACAAATTTTAAAAAAAAGTGTTTTTTTTTTGTCTTCCTATTTGCTTCATTTTTAAGATAATTCTTGAAAACTGGTAGGTATACATTTATGTATTTTAATTGGCTGCGATGCCGAAAGCTGAGTTATAAGACGTCCTTAAGCCAAAGGACGCACTCGTAGGAATGACTGGTTTGAAATATTTTAGTTTTTTCAACCGTAAACCTTTCGCGCAGACTATCCTAAAAATCTGACACGGCAACAACTTTAAAAGTTTCTAAACAATAGACAGTTTAGAAGACAAAAGACTAGCGCATAAATAAGAGAAGAAAATTAAAGGAATAAATTATAAATATCGCGAGACCGGGGCGTGCGCCCTTATAATCACCACCCTTCAATCTTGAATGCACTCGTCAGAATTCTCGACATTTCAAGACGTTAAAAGTTAGAAATTTAATTTTTGTTCTTTGCCAGGTGCAAATAATAAATAAATTTTAAACAAATACAAGGGGACCCGTGCCCGTGTGGTGCCGGGTTTAGAATGTTGCCACTCCATGTCTTCCCGTGGATGTCGTAAGAGACGACTAAGGGACTAAAGGCTGTGTAGTGCTGTAACATCTTAGCCTGGTTGTGCAAAATGTGGTCACAGAATTATCAACAAGTTTTTGGAGTTGTTGGCGAGTCTGTGGCTCTGCCTACCCCACTCTGGGAATGAAGGCTTGAGTTTGTCTTATGTGTACAAGGGGACTGACACACAAATTGACCTAGTCGCAAACTAAGCTCTAGGCTTTTATTGGGTACCTATTATTTTATTGAAACATATTTCAACGGAGTATCATTACGCAGAATTTTCATTTCATCGAAAGGCATTTCTCGCCGCATGAGTTATTTGTTTTTAGTACTTAGTCACAAGTTTAACCTAACCTAACTTACGTGATTAATGTTTAAGATATTCTGAAAACATCATAGTTGCAGCATGAAATAGCGTTAGATGAAATTATACAATCGATGAATTATAGGTTACCGCTTTTATTAAGGGTGTGGACAAGGATAAACATACTTACATATATAGAGAAAAACATACTTAAATACGCAGAAAATATCCAAGACTCAGGAACAAATACTCGCACTCATCACACAAATAACAGTAACTGTTCTTACTGGGATTTGAACCCAGGACCGCTAGCTTCGTAAGCAGGGTTACTGCCAACTAACGTGTCGTCTTAAATTACTGTGTAAGTAAATTCCCAGACAAACAAATCAGAAACGTAGCTATATCCAGGTGCTTTTAAATTCTGTAGATGTACTTGTACATGGGTGAACAAACACTTACCACTTTAGGCATTTGTCCCACCGCGGGTGAGGAAGCGAATAGCTATTGACTGTTTTCTCGCTCAAGAAACGACCAAAAGATAAAGATCCCCTGACAGTAAAAGAGACACATATATTAATATTTGATCGCTGGCTGTTCACGCTGCCGGCGAGAACACTTTCCAATAGTTTGTCGAAACACAAAATATAGATCCCGTGTCAATAAAAGAGACACAAATATTAATAGTATATCGCTGGCTGTACTCGCTTCCCGCTCATCGTCGGCGGTGGGACCAGAGGCTCTACTTTGAAATCCGTAATTCGAACTTCGTCTATTGCTATCCCTTTTGCTCTCGCCGCATCACTCATTCGCAAGAAAGTGACGGGGCGATCCGAAGTTCAAATTACTGATTTCAAAGTAGAGCCCCAGTGCCATAAGCGGCATGCAACGAAGATTGGAACGGCGCGTGGCGTTTCCCGCGGTCCGAACCTTACGTGTAAAGGCCGCTATAGAGTGCAGTACCGTGATTAGAGTTCAATTAGACATACGTCTATTGTCGTCTATTATTAGACATCTCCGCCGCTGACAGTGTGTACCTCCTATGTAGTACAGAAAAACATTTGTTTCCGATAATAGTAAAAAAAACCCGTATTTACGTTACTAAATAGGTGACATCAAGAATTCAATCATAAATAGGTATTTACTTACTGTATTTCTCGTTCTACGGTAAATTGTATTATTTATTTATTTATTTAGGTAAACAATGTCTTGTGGACTTACAGCGTCAGCCAAAGCGCCCAGCAAGCAATTATTATTAGTATTAATAACTTCGAAAGTTGTTACTGTTCGAAAGTTGCTAAATTAATTATTCTTATCTTTATATACCCAACATCATAAAAAAGAAGTTCTTAACGAGGTAGGTATCTTGAAAGTTGGTCGACCCACTTATAGACTTACAGCTGAAGAGAGTGGGTAGGTATACAAAATATCGGAGCGGTGTCTAGAAAATGCTGACATAAAACATAACATAATGTAATCGATTAAAGCTTGAACATTGTATAAATTATCAACGACATAAGTGCATCAATAAGATATTCATTCGTCTCAGGGTATTCGTACATTTTATCAAAAATACGTTTGGTAAACGTATTATTTAACAAACTTTTTGTCACTTGAAGGAATTAATACATAAATATGAAGGTTACATACGTGATTAGGACAGGGTTAGATTAGACATTTTTGGAAATCCCAAAAATAAAATGGTTCCTTTGCCAAATGATCACCAATGGTTTATAAACCACACCATGAGCAGCCTGATATCCAATTCGTTAATTATCTCTGTTCACTACTCAAAGATATCACACAGTTTCCGCGGGAGTCTCGATAAATTACGTGGACAAAGTCGCGGGTACTCGCTATTTGGATACAATTTTTTTTTCCTACCTACCTAAGTTGTTTATTTAGGTAAATCTGCTATATTCCCCTGTAAGTTCGCCTTTGTACATTATCCATATTGATGCCAGAATGTCAATAAAAATGTTCATACATACATACATACATACATATTCTTTAAACATTGACAATTCATCTAGTTTTCAATATGTCAGCCAGCATGATAAAACTAATGTAGTTTTTTTATTGCATCATCCAATATATTGAGTAGATGGTATTGAATAAAAAAAATACCCTATCTTGAAGACCTTAGTCGTCGAATATATATTTTTAAGACAGCGATAACAGTGGAATAAAAAGTACCTACATAATAATGTGAACTAAAACAGTTTTTATATCGCTTTCTATTGAAAGTATTGTATTAACATAACATCAAAATTAATACGCGGATAAAAGAATTTCTTCGTTCAAATAGTCGAAGGAAAAGCTCGTTTCACGGTATCTTATAATAAAAATTAAGTTACTATTCGTTCTTTAGATCTCATTGGGAAGTAGAATACTCGTACGTATGCAAGGAAGTTTTTAGTTAATCCACACTTAAGTAAGCTCTGATTACCAAGTTTAAGACTTAGGTAAAAAAGTTGCCGTGATTTAGTTTTATTCTTAACTAGCGAGCTTCGCTTCGTTTTATGTGTTTTCTGTAACACTCGTACATAAACCAGAATTTATTATACTATACATACATACATACATACATACATACATACATACATACATACATACATACATACATACATACATACATACATACATACATACATACATAAAAACCTTGTGATAATTTATCTATCTAACTAATGGTAAAAATTGCATCCAAATCCGTTGAGTGGTTTAGGAGTAGTAGCAGATTTACAAACAAACAGACACGAAAAGCGACTTTGTTGTATACTATTTAAAATATATAACAATAAAGGTACGATAACGACGATGGACAAATCAGTTAGTCTACCTATAGTTGGTTGTCTACGAATCTAGCGGTCTCGGGTTCGATTCCCGCGTTTCTGAGTTTTGGATATTATGTTTTCTATGTATTTCTCTATGTATGTTTATCATTGTCTAGTACCCGTAGTACAAGCCTAGAGCTTAGTTTAGGACTAGGTCAATTTGTGTGAGATTGTCATACGCTCAAAACGCAATTTTTTGTCACCTTTTTCTTTCATTACATGTGTAATAAAGGGCGGACGTGTTTTACTGTTCTCGAAGATCGGCGGTTATTGTAACAGTGACTAAGTACATATTTCTCAATTGCAACATGTACCCAAAGCAGAAGTATTGTAAGTAACTAATTAGAATATCTAAGTAGCTAGATGATTACAGTCATTTCATATGTAAATATTTCACACCGACGTTTTTTAAATCTTAATCCGAACATTTAAGTTTCCAAGAAACATTTGCAGCGATATCACCGCGGCCTACCACTCGCCACTGCCCTCCGACATTCCTCCGAGATCCTCCGAGGGTCGTCCCCCAGCCATTCCTCAACTTATTACTTGCACATAATTCATGATTCATTTTTAATTGAATCCGAAGCCATTTTGCAGGGAACATCTCAATTTGCTGATAGAATGGTATTAATAATGACAGCTTTATTATTTTCTTTGTTAGGAACTAAGTTCGGACCAATTTTGCTTTCTTAAATGTTCATTACAAATGAACTTCTTGATTCGAAATTAGAAAACTATTTGGCGAGCTGTGCCTCTATTCCACTTTGTTTAAACCGTTCTTGTTTTTGAAACAATATGTCTTCTTTAGATTGGCCGAGCATAATGGTCGGAGGTGACAAACAGAACAGGCGCCTATGTCCTGCAGTGGACTAGTATAGGCTGATGATCATGATGATGAAGATTATTATCGCCTTTAATGTTAAGCAGATAAGAGCTATGATTAAAATTAAAAAAACGAGTTCACACTTGTTACAAACGGACCCCGAGTGACAGGCTTATGGCCGAAACCTATATTCAAACCGCGGACAGATATGCTTACTTCGGATTAAAATTTGACACATTTTATATTGGCAAATGTCAAATTTTAACCCGAAGTAGGCCTTATCTATCCGCGGTTTGAATATAGGGTTTGGCTGTTAGCCTAGTGTGGTGGTCATGGGTGTGTACAAATGTTAATACATTATAGCGTTTTTTTTTATTCACTTAAAATTTTGAAATCGATGTATCGATACATTCTAAAAAAAGTTTGAAGCTAAATCAAGCTGCGGTCCTTATGGCAACGATATTAGAACAAAGCGGAATAGCAGCCTTGAAAACCATCTGAAACATTTTTTTTAAGGAATTGACCTATGCTATGCTTTTGATGTAAGTACGCGTTTCAATTTGCATTCATGAACTTGTTTCACATTCAAAAGAAAAGTCATCAAAAAGAGAGAAATAAGTTAATCGTAAAAGACACGTTACTGTTTTTAACACCGTACCTACTTGATATTCTATTAAATGCTTTAGTAATCTAAGTAAAGCATTAGCACAAAAGGAGATACTTTATCGTTCCCTAATTTAGTTACCTATACCCTTAATTAATAAAATGTATCATCAATAAGTATAAAACTAACACCATAAACAGCTAAAAAAATATATATCATTCCAGTAATTCTAGTTCGTGGTGTGGTAATAGCCCACATAGCGCCAGCGTAAAACTCTTATTGTACCTAGTTATGTGGCGGATAATATAAAGAGTTACTGCGACAGCTCAAAGGCAGGCGACACCCGCGCTGCGGCTGCACTAATAGCGAAGCTATATTTATAAGTACGAGATACTTGACTTAACGCAACACTTTATTGACATAATACAATAGCAAACTAGATATTGAATAAAGAAGGAATAATAATGAACCCGGGTTCCTACCTATTATTATATCGAAACACCTTTCATCGAAGGCATTCCTCGCCGCACGAGTTTTTTTTTTTTGGTAGTAAGTTTAACCTAACCTTACGTACGTAATGAATGTTTAAGATATCCTGAAAACATCATGGTTTCAGCAGAAAATAGCGTTCGATGAGTAAAAATTCGATGAAACTATATAATCGATAAAGTAAAATTCGATAAAATTCTGGGTTACCGCTGACTGAGCCCACTTCTCTTCACCGCAGGGCGCTAACGACTTCGTTTCATCAAACAGACGCCGAATAAAAACGAAGAAAAAAAACTATGGTACTTAAAAGCCACCATAACGTCAACGGGTGGTAGGATAAATCATACTGGAATAAAGGCCTTGGCAACGACTTTGCGCGGCGACCCGACGACCCCAGTGAGCAACCGGCGGCGGCAACAAATGTATTGAAATCACCGCCTCGCCGCCAGGGTGACTCGTGGCATGTTTCATACATCTCTAAGCATTTGTATATTCCCACATGTCGCTGATCACCGCTACTGCGGCTCCACCCTCGCACAAAGTCGAAGCCCGACCCATATATCATAAATATCACAGTCAAGGTTTCATATCCTACGTGTCTTTAGGCAGGCCCGGCGCACTCCGCACTATAGGCGCGAAACTAATTATTTTGGGGTTCGCCAAAGTTCATCATATAAAATTGCAACTCCGATTATTGGAACTCCGAAATTTTTTCTCATAACATTTTACATCATAATGATCACTCCTCATACTCTTCATAAAAAATGTTTATACTAATGATCGGAACTCATACTCATCTGAACTTATAACGCCAATATTCATGGAACCGTACACTTTTCAGAATTTCTTAAATATCTTACGTGTAGATAAAATTAGGTTAGTTTAGTTTAGATTTATAAAAATCCTCAAAAAGTAACAGTTTCTTAAAAAAATTCATTATGAATTGCGATAAGTATGAGCAAAATTTTTCGAAGAAATGAAGTATGAGCAAAACTTTCGAAAAAATTATGAGTATAGACACAAATCGTTATTTGTATAAAAACTAAAGACCAATTTTATATGAGCCAATATGGACCCGTGTAGGTAAGCCGACCGTGCCTACTCTGCCTAACTCTTATTTCAGATGCGTGAACGCCACCCAGCCGATACAAAAGTCTCCCCCAGTGATAAGCCGATGTACATGTACATACATATATCAGAAATATCTAGAGATACAAAAACATTGCAATATACTGCGTTGCGATAGTTTGTAAAATTTCAAAATAATGGGCGTTCACACATCTGAATAAGAGTGGCACGGTCGGCTTACCTACACACTGCTTTATTACTTTACAAGAGTGCCTTCTGTACCCTTACCATAAGTAACAATTACCGTAGGTACTCGCTAACGAGTCGAATGCTCTGTCCCTCGCACTCTATAAGAATACTGCGAGGTTGCGAGGAACAGAGCATTCGACTCGCTAGCAAGTACGTTAATTGTAACTCATGGTAGGTACTTGTACTATGAACCTGTGCCTTAGTATACTTTCTCGCTAGGCTAACTTCACAATCTCAAATATTATTAGCATATCTCCAGCTATGATGTCATCTTTACGCGACCGCAGGTCTTTCCCCGTGACTTGCCGACAGAACGGCTGATTGTGTGATCTACAATAACAGCGACTCCGCGCCCGTGTTCACTTGAATTCTTACTGCCATCTAATGTAACAGCAGTCAACGCTGGTAACAATGAAGAATGTATGCTTTGACGTGCATTTGTTCTTCGTGGATGTTCTCATTTATCTTATTTGCGTGTAATGGTGTGCGGTTTACTAAAATGCTGAGTCTATAAAATAAAATTAAAACAGTACCTACAATAACATCTCTGGTCCGGATTTCTAAACCACAAATTGCAATAGGAGTCAAAAACAAAGTAGAATCATGCCCAGGCCCTCTATTCTACTCGGTAAAACCACAGTGCCTTTGACGTGTTATCGTATTGTTTTTAACTCGGCCGCCATTACTGTCAAGTAAATAACTAAGAGCTATCAAAACGTTGACAACCCGCCTAGAATAGAATAGCTGGTCAAGTTTTGGCACTAATAAGTAATCTCTATTGTATTTTGATTTGATTTGGTTTGATGGCTAAAATATAAATAGGTACTTAAGTAAAACTCGTGATGGTATAACCTCGATTGCAATGACTCCATTTATATTTCTTAATTTGAATTATTGGGCATTTGATACGTCTTGTATTTACTTCCGATTTACTTTATAATTTTATTATACTCGGAGTTTGAGACTTACTCGAATGCGTAATTATTTTACTTAACAAATACAGCATCAAAACCTAATTCAAACCAAAACTATTCAAACAAATTGCATTGCTGTTTGCGCAAAAGATTAATCTAACCGCGAATTACGCGGATACGGCATTAGTAGTACCTACTCGTAATGACATTTGATATTAAAAAGCAACAACGCATTTGCCGATAGAAATCTTGACACGCGTTAATAAAGTTTAAATTAGAGTTGAAATTCATCGAGACCTTGCGTAATTTTGTATCAGCGTGAATTAAAACATTTAAAACACCTGGTCGTTTTAGTGACTGTTAGGTGAAACTGATTATTTTATCCTGATAATAGTTTATACGAAATGGAAATTAAACATTTGAATGGAATGTAGTCCCTTTACTGTTGAACGTTTGGCTATTTGTTATTTGAAACATTTCCCAATCGCACAAAGGCTAACTGGAAGAGATCCCTTAAAGGAATTGTTTCTGTCTATTTAGTTGTTTGTTATATTCCCGTTTGTACAATAAAGCATTTACATACATACAAACTTACATATTATATTACGTTTTTAGGGTTCCGTACCAAAATGGTACAAAAGGAACCCTTATGGTGAGACTTCGTTGTCTGTCTGTCTGTCTGTATGTCACAGCAGGTTTTCTCAGCCACTACAAATGCTATCAACTTGAAATTTGGCATAGTTGTACAACTTGCTTGCCCGCATCTATTTGTAGTAAAAAAAATATGAAATTAATTTTATTAATAATTGAAAAGGGGTCTTGAATGGGGGGTTCAAAAATGAAAGTGGTTCGATTATAGCAAATGGGGTGTCATATGAAAGGTCTTAATCTGCACATTTCAAAATTATTTTTTTGAAAATTTTCTGTGATGTGCTTTTTGATTTATAGCCAAAAATGTACAAAAAATGACCGTTCCCCCCCCCTTATCTCCGAAGTTTATAAATCAAAAATTCTGAAAAAATCCTGCCGTATAGATAATTACTTATATTTTCTGGGAAAAATAAAATAAAGTGTTCATTATTTACAGTTTTTGAGAAATAACAAAAAAACTAAGAAAATCTGTATTAAAATTTAGGCTAGTCAAAATCGACCTTATTGCCTGGAAAATAAAGTTTATAACAAAATGAATATTTTCTTTTCCGGTTACCAAGCATATTATCTTCAATACGGAACCCTCGGTGCGCGAGTCCGACTCGCACTTGACCGGTATTTTTTTTGAAGAATTTACTTCGCGCTGTTAGTGCCCAAATGATTTTTGAAAAGACAGACAGGTAAGTGCTTAGTATGTATAAAGTTTAATTTAATTTTAACATACTTCTCACGTAAAAAAAAATCAATCTAAAATTGTACTTATTAATCCAATGGTTACTCGCACAACTACGTTAATGCAATCGAATATGTAATCCTTTCTGAAGTTTATATTTTACCCAGCACAAGCCCACGTTAAAGACTGCCGTCACAGAATGTAAACAGGGTCAACGGAGCAAGACTACACACTCGAATACGGCGGGATAAATACTCAAACCAAACAACGTACGACGTACAAACACGAGACAACACTTTTCTATCTTTTTGCAATGTCGGAGACAGCAAATAGAGGAGAATAGTGACATGATGGACTGAATGTTGCAATGGAGTAGGTCGGAAAAAGAACCGAGAGATGCAGCCAATCAATCTACATTTACAATCATATGAGTATCGACCAGGGGCGGCGGTGGATTGGAACGGTTTTGATACTTTCGATATACTACATGCAGAGCAAGTCGGCTAGGAATGGTAGGAAATTGACGCACGTCTCTTGTTATTTTGATTAAAACTTGAATCCATTCTAACGCCTTTATTCATAAAAGCAAAATAATTTAAGTTATTTTAGTTAAAGTATTAATTGTCCCTTTCTGTCCAAATCAAATGTCATAATGACAGATAAGGTTGGAACATACTTCAAGCACACTTTAGCTATTGTGCGTACATGAATAAGATGCTAAACCGATTTATATCACTCTTACTATCTATATAGGATATAACTTCGATCGAGGTTCAAACAAAGCTGGTCGATAGAGCGCACAAAGACCTATCGATTTTACTACCAAATATATGTTTAGCGATTATTTACTGTTTGAAATTAATTTAAGTTTTTGTAATATTTTACTAACTCCCTTTGTTACCACCTCAAGTGTCGCTAGTAAAGTTTGAACAGCTATGTCTATAACTTGTAATTTATTTTCTGTAGTTAGCCCCATAGTTTGGATTGAGTATCCAATTAACGTTACGGTCAAAAAGATAACCAGTTTTTATTTTTAAAAAAACAGATCATGAACAATATTCGTAAATCCAACTTTAATTCAGATATCATTTTTTTTTACATACTATTTTAAACACTGCGCTTATTTATGATGTATCTTTTGTACAAATTTAAATGCATTTAACTCATTGTAAGTCATGTCAATCATGCAAATTCCATACACTAAGTGAGAAATTAATGATTTTCCAGTAACAACCTTAATAAAATCATTCAGTCAAATTCAAATTTAAATTATTTATTGGTAAATTACTTGTTGTCTTAATTTAAAGTTTTTATTTAACTGCACAAGTTATTCGTTTGTTAGCGAGGCTGTTCATTACATATATTGCAGGTAAACTTTGAACTAGATCTTGGAATGGGTTGCAATTTGTTCAGCACATGTTAACTTGAAAACATTATAATACTAAGATGTCTTAGTGCTTATCTAATGCCGGAGCTTAATAGTGGTTTAAGAATCTAGCTATTCTTAGCCTAAATCCTCTGAGTTTTTAAATAACTGTGATAAGCAGTTGACGACTTCTTATAAAAGTACAGTCGGCGAGCAAATGTTGTATAAAAAATTTATTATAGAGAAAAACATGTTTTATCTCGCCGTTATAATACAAGTTTTTGTGCTGAACTGTACTTTTTTCCTGCAAAGTCGTCAAATGTTCATCAAGACCAAATTGATCCGATCTTCGAATTTAAATTTTATTACATTAAATTCACGACAGTTAAAATACATAAAGAAATACCTATTAATAAAATTCATAGTATCAAAACGGCTAGGTCAGAGTACGGAGACCGTCAATAGAATCGTTCCTCTGACGAATAGTTTAGAAAGACTTCATTTGATATACGCAGAGGGTAACTCCAATATCGGATAGTTCCAACAAATTCTGCTCGGTCTAACCCTCGCATTCGAATAAATAAATTTATACACATCTCATTTTGTGATTCAATAAATCAGATCTATAGTAATCGAGCGAATTAGCCTAATTTGATTGGATAAAATATATTATTGATAAAATTCGGTTTGTTATTGGAATTGTGTCATTGGAAACTGTATAATTTTGCTACTTAGATCGTGTGCGTCAGTCAAAGATTTAGTATAAAATAGCAAGTATTTTTTTATGTTCAAGAATAAAACATGAAAAAACATACATGATAGTGGTAGACTGGTAGATTTTCGACGTGTAAAAGTGCCCGTGCGGTCTACTTACTGAATAAATATATTCTGTCTCTTAGTGGCCAGCGTGTATTTATACGCAAAATAGAAGAGTGGAATGGTTACGAAAAGCATCTCGTCCTAGTTTTTAGGGTTCCGTACCCTAGCATCCTAGGGTAGCACAACGGGATCCTATTAATATACCTACGCTGTTCGTCCGTCAGTCCATCGATTTGTCCACCAGTCGTTTTGCTGGAGCGCAAAAACAGTAAAACAAGCGTCAAATTTGGTATGATCATAGTGCAAGCCCTGAAGAAAAACAACAAATACTAAAAATGGACAAGTGTGAGTTGGGCTCGAGTTGATTCGATTAGAAATCGAATTCAAATCGGAATAAAATAATACCTACTGTGCGGCGGTACGGAACCCTCGGTGCGCGAGTTCGACTTGCACTTAACCGGTTTTCACTAGAACATAACTAATAAGTAAGTAGGTTTTCAAGTTCTGAAACATGGTGGATGGTGGATGGTGACGAGTCTATCTTACACCCTAGGATAACCTCGGCATTACCTTGACTATATCGACACCTCCCAAGGAATAACACTGTATTTTAATTTTGTGTGCACTTAAGTCAAAAACTTCAATCACAAATGCGTTCGTAATTAATTAGAATATTATAAAATTGAGATACTTACAATGTTTTCCATCAGCCTTTTATTCAGTTTATATATACATAAGCTTGAAGAATTTGACCATCTTGCTCGAAGTTACAAAAATGCTTTCGAACTACAAAACTGTACTTCAAAATGCAAATAATCCTAGACTCCTTAAGTAAGTCGATCGAAAGGCCGGGATAGTTCCCGATGAAAGTTATAGGTATGAAATTGAATTGCTAGGAACCCGGCTCGGCGGCGGGTGGCGTGAAATTATCTTAGTAAGTGCAACATCGCAGATTAAGTGACGCCGATCTTTACCTACTGAATCAGGGGTCCATTATGAGCTTCCACTGCAGGAAATGGGATAGATATGTACGTTTTGGAGAGTTCATCTTTTATAGAAACTTTAATGTGCGCTTAAGTAAAATTCTTGCGAGAAGAGGTGCATTTCATGGAAATTAACGTTTGTAGAAATCATGCAAGAACTGAGGGCTTATTGTCTAATGCACTCGCAATCACGTTCGTTTTCATTTTGAAAATCGAAGGCTTGTCTGCATACAAAATGAAAACAATTGCTCCGCTTTGAAGCCGGTTGCGAATGCGAGTGCGTTAGACAATAAGCCTTCAGATTTGAAGTAAGCAACATGCCCCGCATTTCATCTCTAGTTTATGTCGATACCACAATGTTTTTTAACGTATCCAACTCTAGTGGACTATAATGCCATTACTTATAAACGTGGAGTAACCATGGAGTAGCTAAGCCATGCTTTGTCCTTATCCGTCGAATTAAAATGTCACAACGACAGGTAAAGACGAAACATGGCATACCTACTCCAAGGTTATTCCACATATAGGTATAAGGGCATAAGCCTGTAAACCGAGATGTGTTTAATATTCGGTTTTAAATATTGTAAAAACAGAAAAAGGGCGTACATTTGATGTTACCGGAATGAAAGGTTACCTCAGAAATAAAATGATTCCCATCTTTACCAGAATATGGGCATAAAGTGCATGTGCATACATTTCTCATTTGACTTGGAAATAATTTAAATTAAGTGCTTGTAATTGAATATTATCGAAATAACACTTAGTGTGATAAAACTTAATTCCAATCGAAATGAAGCACTTCGCAGTTTGGCACTTTGTAAGGCAGGTACTTTAACATTTTCTAATGGTGCCTTTTTTCTCTCTAAGCGCTGCTCACTTAAGAAGAGTTAATGTATGATTGTTTGAATAGGCCAAACCTTTCAGCGGATGATGGTCAGTTCACAGGGTCACGCCTGAGTCAACGGTAACTACCTAAGAGCAATTGGGATTGTTCATATTTTTACAATTACTCTAATTCGAAAACCATTTCGAGGAATGGGGTTTTAAAGCCGTTCTGCATTATTAAGTTTTTGAAATATTTATTTATTTCGGATATTTCAACAAAAGTATATTTAACCTTTGTTTGACTTTCTTTTTCGGCTTGAAGCCCTCCTAGGTGTATCTTACGGGTTAGGCGAAAACCGCTTGAAATAGGTAGTATATTTTAATACATTATTACAATCACTTTTTATCATTAGATATCATTTAATTGTTGTAATTTATTAGAAAAAGCCATCCCAAATTTAAAATAATCATGTCATCCATAAAATGTCCGCTAAATAAATAAAGATATTCAAACAAAACTATTGGGTCAAATACAAAATTAATGAACTTGGACTCTTGAAATTACCAGTTCTTTCGAATTAGAATGTAACAACCGTCAGTTTTTTTTTTTGGTCTATCCCAATTGCTGAACAACTCGGACAGAAATAATCAGTACCTATTTCTGTCTAAATTTATGTAGGTGCCTAACTTCGATTCAAATCATTCAAATGGGCACTGCGATGAGACCACAGACAGACTAACCTATGCGTTGCCATGCCAACCCTAAGATAGAACACCCTATATAAAATCGTCTAAATACTTACATTACAAAAACAATGCTAAATATCCCTAACATACAAATCCAAAAATCGAACACCGAATTATTTTACAACAAACTTTAGCTCGCGACCCTGTCCTCGCAGAAGTCATTTATCGCTGTCCTCTCTGGAACTGTTCAATAATAAAAAGTACTCATTGGTCGCATCTGGACTATAATTATATCAGTACCATATTTCATATCGGTAAAAAAAAGGTGTTGAACTGTGAGGACGAAACAAAGCATGTAGTAAATAAGGAGATCACGCAAAACACGAGCATTAGTCGAGTTGCGAAAAATCAGACTTATAAACTTTTTTCATACAATTATTACATGTTATAGTGGAGCCAAATTCTGATGAGTGCTGTCTTATTTTCAATTCATAAAACGTCAATTATTGTAAGACTAGACAACAGGGGCTCTATATTATTTTTCTAAGTTTTTGTCCCCATTGCAATCGTATTGCTGACAACTCGGCCGCTATCAAGATAATAAAATCTATCATAATGTTAATACGATAACAATACGGGAAAAGACAATGTAAAATAAGGCCCCAAGTAATGATATTTAAAACTAGAGAACACTTAAAATCTGAATTGGCCCCAGCATAGGTAGGTTTTTGTCATTTTTTTTCCTTCAAAGTTATATACCTACACGGCTAAGTTCCCGTACTGCTTCAAATAAAGAGCACTGCAGCAAATGAGACGCTCCTACATCAGCGGGATACCGATTTCTTCTTAAAATTCCCGCCACGATCTCCTTCACACGCTCTCCGCCGGTTGTAATTCTACAGAATCAAATTAACGTGTCAGTTCGCTCGTTTTTCTTCGGAAACTTGTGTTTTAGCTCTCAGATAACTTTGTTAATTAAATTTTGTATTTTTTCCCCCTTAACAAAACGCTCGATCGGCTAAGTTGAAATGAGCTTTCTTTAAGGAAAAGATTCGTAAACTAGACAGTATTGAAAGAGACTGATTTTCCCAGTAATTTGGTTAGTGAAAAAGTTTATTCTATACCTCTTCTATTACTAAATAATCCTGAAGATTTTCGGCTCAAACTCAAATTACCAAGTTACTTAATGATACTTACATGCTATACTGTTGAATAAACCTAACGTATCTAACTGCCATAGATAAATTAAAACTTCATCCAACTCGCAACTCTCGTGACCCAAAAAATAATAGAGCTCGCACTATTCAATTTTAAATATTACACGTGTTTAATCCTGTATTAGTTACAAAAACTGAATTAGTTACAATCGAGTACAACATTAATTAGAAGCTTACCAGTAAAAACATATTTCCAATGTCATAAACCGCGCTTAAACCAACCCGCCATAAAATCAAGTAAAATTGCCAAGCCGGCGTCTTGTAATACGGCTACACCGGGCTGTTAGTTCCCGAAATAGAGTCGGCTAAAGGGTTAATAAGAAGGTCGGCGTTAATTTCACTCAGGGATGTCGTCTCGACTTTCAGGGGGTTATTCTGTTGCTGTAGGTATAGTCAAGAACTTAAATTTGGGACCTACTTTAGGTCCAAAGTCAATCTGACATTCTACAACAATAAGGTTGAGTTTCCTATAAGTTACAAATGATTTGGCATCTCTAATAACATTGACGACCTCAAGCCTATTTTTTTTAAATGGGTCACTAATTAACTTTCGTGACCGTACGCTGCAAAGTTGAAGTCGCTCTATTGATCTAGTCTAACTTGCGCGTGCTTTGATCGAGAGGTGATTGTATATGACTTCGTTTCTTCTAAGGCAAGACCGAACAAAAGTAGTAGTGACGAATTGCCGCTCTAGAGTGCAGCCAAAGCATAGGTATGGTGAAAAAAACGAACACCGCATGGATGGCAACTACCTTAAACTATGGAAATAGCAAATTCTACGCATGGGAGAGTTACTATTATTCTTGAAAACAATAACCCCCTTACTATTGAGTAACGGTGGTCAAATCCAAATGTCACAATGACAGATAAGGACAAAACATTTTATAACTATACCACTGTTACTCAACGTTTATTAGTAAGGGGGTAAGTAAATAATGCATTATAGATTTTTTCAAATTCGCCTCACTTACGTTTTGGGTACACTAGCGCTCATAACCTAATTAGCTTCTCTAATTATAATCTAATTCATAATGTGTAAGTGTTTTAGTTGCGAACTGTAAACTTGCATGTGTTTGACAAATAAATAAATAAATAAATAAAAAACACACACACACATGGTAGCGATCCGGACGGTCCTATCACCACCAAACTTATGCTTCTCCTGAAAACCAGCGCTGAGGCTCTGCCCAACTACAAGCTAGCTAGTGTACCTACTCTTTTGTGCAATAAAGATTAAATACATACCTTCACGCCTTCATTCCCCTGTGGGGTAGGCAGCGCTACAGAGTTAACAACAACTCTAAAAACTTGTTGTTATTCTGTAACAACATTTTGCACAGACAGGCTAAGATGTTTACCTTTGTCTTTTAGTGACAGGTTACAAGCCCATCGCCTAACAATACTACAAGCCTTTACTCCGTTAGTCGCCTCTTACTACTTCCACGGGAAGACATGGAGTGGTACTATTCTAAGCCGGCAACCACACAGCTAAATAATTAATAAATAGCTGAGCTGGTTGGCCTTTTCGGCTTTAGTATAGTGCATTTCTTTTTGTTTAAATTCATTATTTATTAAATAAATGTTTCTTTATTTATTTCTTTCTCCTGCGTAAGATAATAACACCACAGTATCCTCCCAGAATTACCCTGCGGCGAACAAAAGAGCAAACTACTTAACCTAATTAACAGAAAAATCTCTAGCAGAGCACGAAATGTATTTGTATTTCTTAGACCCTTTGGCTAATAGCTTGATTGGCTGATTGTCAAGGGCTACGACGAAAGGGTTCAAATATTAATTAAGGGCCTTATTACCTTTAATTAATGAAGAAATAAAAAAGGTTAATTCCTTTCACTCTGCCTATGAGAGAGCCTCTCAAAAGAGGTATCACAGTGGTCAATTTCTGTTTGATGTTTTGTATGATTTTTTATAGTTAAAGTATTGATATCTTCAAGTTTATTAATAAAACTTACATATTACTACTTAAAGTTATGTATATTTATATTATCTTTCCCGTATGGTTGCCGGGTTAGAATAGTGCCTCTCCATGTCTTCCCGTGGATGTCGTACGACGCGTGAGTTTATGTATGGTTGTGTGTCCCGGGTGTTTTTTAATTACCTACTTACTTTCAAATATGAGTGTACATGGACACCGATACTCACAGCTGTAACATCATATGAACGCCTAATAACCAAGAGAATATGAAATAGCGATTGATTCGGTATTCCGACACTTTCGCATAATTGAAAGTTAATACGAAATCGTGCGTATCATGAAACAAAAGGGAAATACAGAAAAAGGGCAAACAATAAAAGCAAGTCTGCGGTTCAAATAAATTCGGAATCAAAGCCATGATCGCTGCGCAAACATTTATCGATGTTATAGAATTTTTAAAACAACAGACACGTTTGATGTTGGAAATGTTGGAATTCGTCGATTTGCGATACAAAAACGCTCAGTTTGACTTACATTTGACAGCGTTTGCAGATCGAAATGTTGAATTAATTAATCCCTGGATCCATTCGGCTGTCAATTCTACTAAGCCGGCGTCGGCTCGCGCGATGTTACAACACATTTGTTACAAACAAACACAGATTGATAGCTTTACGTTACTAACTTAAATGTGCATTTGTTTAAACTTAGTATTACATACTAATTTAATAATAAAAGTACGACTTAGGAGAAACCATTAAAAGTTTAAGCATAACAATTATTACTAAAATTTAAACCCGCGACGTTTATTAAACATTTGTTAATAGGTATACCTTTCACATTGTAGTTGTATTTCTAAAAACTTAATATTTTTTAATAGATCCGAGTAGGTACTCCTAAAAGCCCACAGCTTTGTTTGCATTCTTTTTTTTTCACTATTTTTCCAAGAGCTGTAATTTTTTTTGGCGTAATATATTCTGTCTTGGTGTTATTATGCGCCAAATTAAATCCATCCAAAGGTCTTCATACAGTTTTACATTTAATATTGGTGTAATAACATATGCGACAATACGAATCCATGTAATTTCATTTTAAGTTTACGACTAGGATCAGTCTTGTTTCTACCCCCAGCGTAATAAAAACAAAGTGATTCTTTCCCGATGTATTTACCAATAAAGATAAACAGAAAGAATGCAATACCATGATTATTTAATCCCTAAAGACATGCGTCGTCCGCCCCCTTTAGTCGACTATAAAAATAAATTACAATGTTAAATTTTTCCAACCCCATATCGCTGGGGATGCGATTCGTTCCGCCACGTCGTAGCTTTTTATTTACGGTGATATACACTCTAATCAATTAATGTATTATATTTGTAATTTATTTTCTATAAATAATTGCAGATACATAAGAAAATTAGACTGGTGCTGAGCAAGATCGATTACAAGCATTACGATAAAGTTTTTTTTTTAAATTGGGCCTAAAGTTAGACCCAACTTAGTTACCTACCTATACATTTTTGGCGATGGGGTACCTACATAACTACATAATCCATCCATACTTACTTCTGATATTTCCAAGTATAATTGATTTGATAGTGATCTAAACTACCTTTTAGACAAAATAACGGTTACCACTCACCTAAACATTTTAAGACCTTGATCTTTAATTATTCACTCCAGTTTGTACACCAAATAAACTATCTGTTAGATAACACTTATTGCAACTTTGTCAAAGACTTGGATAAAATACCTTTACAGTCTAGCTGTTGACCGGGTGTCAAATACACCAAAAGCAAGCACGCGACAAACCTCCATGGAATTCAGGCGTCGCCACCTACGGCGCCGGCGTCGAATATCATGTCTTTAACAACAAACACGAGCCTAACATCACCAGCCTACAAGACCTCTCACAACACATCTCTTCCCCCTCTAAAATACCAACGATCTTTCGCTGAGGGAGGGAAAAGCGGCAGCTCAAGTCTAGCTGGTCTAGCCAGGTATAAATGTAGTGTTGAATATCAAGAATAATTCCACTTGTGACACCACTTCAAACCCATTTGGATGTAATGCCGGTACTTATGTATGAAACCTTATGATTTTCTATTTCGACAGTATTTTTATTAGCGCATCTTTTTGCTTTTAGAATCAAAGCTTCATTAGTCTACTTATAGTCTCTCTTAGAACACAAACTTTACAGCAAATTCTACATTTAATAGCCACATAAAAAGTAAACGACAATCCAAGAGCTCACTTTTCGCGCACCAAAGGCAAATGTCCAGGCTAATGTGAAGGCTTGGAACCATTACTTTAACGAAAGGGCACAATGCGCTGCCAAATTAAAACTCGGCTACCCGGCCCCGCCGTATCTTGTCGACAAAACATCATTTCCAGCCGCAATATGCTAACTCACGCGTAGAAACAGACAGAGTCTGAGTAATGACTGTAAGGAAAACAGCTTCCATCGACAAAGGGCCCATTATGTCAAAAACAAACCCGGCCTCCCGTAGCCAATTCCCTCCATGTTTGCCGAGGGCTGCTCTCTTATAAATATGCAAATGTTATTCTGCGTTTAGCGCGGCACTGCAATAATATTTATATTGAAATTGGCGCCTGCCCGCCGCCCTTGAACTCTCACTATTATTATACTGATCAAACAACCCTTTTACATTCGATTTGCGGCCCGCTGTAGATTGACGCCGTTATCTGTGTTCAACAGCCTTCGAGGCTAATGGAGGCTCTGCCAATATTGCATCGATTACCCGCGGAGTCCCCGGCGAATGTCCCGAAAGTATTAAATAGGTAAACCGGCCAACGGCATAAATCCTCATCAAACATTGGATCCCTGAGCGGACAGAATTCCAAAGCGTATAAAGCTGCGGTTTCCCGCAAAACTTTTTGTGCGCAGCAAGCTCTGATATTATAAGGATCGTTTTACAAAAGGACAAGTAATAAACCTGTCCGCGGACGTCCGCATTCCCTTATAAAAGATACAGTCGGCGTCGCGGAATGGCAACGTCACATCCACTTTCCCTAATAAAGGAGGAGCCGTAAAAAGCCACTACAATCATCATAACTCGCCGGCGTCGCCTGGACACGGCAGTTTGCTTTAAAAATTAATGCAACTATCCGGCTCGTCTCCGAGAAAATGTGACAAATAAATATTTTATTTTCAACTAATACTGTTGATTTACCGTAATTGACTCCGTGTGCACGTCTGTTAAATCATCGATCACTTGAAAAGAACAACCCTGTACCACGAATTTAAAATAGAAACATGCATAGCAAACTATTTGGGTATTCAGTTAAAATTTAATGAAAACCCCCTCCTTACCCTTAACCCTTAATAAGGCCCGGTTAAAGTAAAAATACTACTTAGACCAAAATGAAATACAGTCACGGAATCGCCAGTCTCTAAAGAGTAATAATAGACGATGATGTTATATTTCAGGAAAATATACCTAATTAAAATAGTATCATAAAATGTAGGCAGTAAAGTTCAATTTCAGCTTATTGTAATGTGGTCAATATAGAGCCTCTGCCTTATTAAGGGTTAATTAATACTATTTACGATTAAACCAACAAAAGTAAAAACATCACAAATAGTATTACTAAGTCACATCAAAACTCATCAGGCCCGGTATTCTAGGCTGTTAAATCCAAATCGTATTCAAACTGTAATGGTATTGTTTTAAACTTGGCCGCCATTACTATCAAGTAAATAAGAGCTATTAAAACATTGACAATACGTTTTTACCGCCTAGAATAGAGGCCAAGCATAGTTTTATTATTGTTATTGTTTTCTCATCTACGTACGTACCTACTTTTAAAAAATATTCCATTCTCATTTCCTATCCACTGTAACACCGTAGGTAGGCATTAAAGCCCATCTTTTATTTGGACAATCACTAGGTGCCAGTAGCCAAAAACTAATATTTGGTTAATTTATATTAATTATACAGCTACTTAAAAATAAGTTCTCTAATCGAAATCGCCTATATAATCGTATAGGCAATAATAGCAAATCCAATTTAAATTATCAGTTAGGTATAGCCAAAAGTTTACATTATACTTTGATACTGTAAAACCATGTAACTATGGTCCTAGCCTGCAACAAAAGTCCAGACATTATTTTAATATACGATAGCTCACTGCTATTATTGCTAGGTTTATATATTATATTGTAGGGCTTAAAATCTTTTGCCAAGAATAATCTATATATATATATATATATATATATATATATATATATATATATATATAAAGGCAAACCTGACTGACTTATATATCAACGCACAGCCGAAACTACTGTACCTAGAAACTTGAAATTTGGTACAGGGGTTCCTTTCATGATGTAAGTGAGCACTAAGAAAGGATTTTCCGAAAACCGACCCTTAACGGGAAGAAATGGGGGGAGTAGCGGGAAACTAATTCTACGCATACGATGTCGCGGGCGTCCTCTAGTATATAGCTATAGCTATCATATTTTTAAAATGATGTAGGAATGAGGTAAATTAGACTATACATGGTTTTACAGTAGGTACCCATAAAATTAGGAGGAAAAAAAATCATCGAATTGGTCCACAAGGTAAAAAGATACACTCAAAGAAACATTTAAAAAAATTGAGAACCTCTTTTATGAAGGCGGTTTAAAAAATAAAAACATTAAAACTTTTTATTTCATATCCCCAAGCAATTTAATTAAAGTAGTCATGCGATTTTGATGTGCACACAGCATAAAATGAGTTTTTTCTTGTTCATAGTCGCTGCGCAGGGGCGTGTGTCCTGATCAGACGCGGTGCCGTGTCCACTCCTGCGTGTGCGATTTTTCGTCTTTTAAGTATCAAACCCTTTATTTAATAATGTCGCCTATCTCAGTAAAACACTAGAAAGTACAACAATAGTTCTTATTTACTTAATAGTAACGAAGGCCGAGTTAAAAACGATACGAAAATACGATAACAGGACCTCTATTCAAATTCAACACGGTAAAACCCTATTGTCTTGTATTGTCAACGTTTTGATAGCTCTTATTTAATTGACTGACACTAATGGCGGCCGAGTTATCAAAAAATACCATAAATAACTTCACGTCAATGACAATATGGTTTTAACTGTCTAGAATAAAGGCCCAGGTCAAGGACCATATGGTTATTACCGCCTAAAATATATAGATATAGCGACAATGACGTGTAAAATAATGTATATTTTATTAATAAATGTCTCAATAACTTAACTTAACCCTGTACAATATCAGCCCTGATTTAGTTTTTACTAAGAGCCCTTATGGTAGCGATATTCTTTTTCAAGGCGCCCATGGACTGTCTGTTATTTTGTCATTAATGAAAAAAATAATTATACCATTATCATTTACCACTAAAATTTAAGGCCTTCAATTACACTTTGGTACAATTCGGTCATTAACAGAACTGATCCGAATTTGCGTTAAACGAGTAAAACTACATGTTTAAACTGCAATATTGTGCGATGGCAAACACTTATAGGCTATTAAATGACTGACTCATTTATTTACTGCATGTAAACACAATAATGAGCAATTTGCAATTTGCAGGACTACCGGAACTACGCGCCATACGATATTTCAAACTATAAGAGGGATAACGTTTAGACATCATGCAAAATTAAATGAGAACGCATAACTTTAAAGCCGATATTTTTCGGAAAAGTTTTCGGCACCACTCATAAATTAAACTAAAAATGATCTCTTAAAATGAAACAAGCTGTTTTCAGAGTTCTATGACAATACGGAATTGTACCGACCATTTAAGATAGGTAGGTACTATTTATGCGATGATAGTATAAAGCCTTTTAACCAAGTTTTAAATTTACTATTCACTTTACAAAACCGCGTTAGCTACGAGCAAACTCGTAGCGTCGTAGCACGAACGCCACGAACGGTAGCAACTGGCAACGTGGGCAATTCCTCGCTACGCCAACAGCCGCCATTGTTAGCGTAAAGTGACGCGATAGTTATTTCAAATTTAGAGGAAACGTCAAGTCATAGTATCTTGAGACGGCCAAGTCAACCAAGATCAGTTTGCTACTGTTAATATGTCCCTTAGCTACTTATGTTTGTACGTAGGAACCAACTTCTCTTCACGAAGGTCGAGAGTCAGACATTAATACTGCAATAACTTCAGACAAACAAATAATATTTAGAAATAGTATTTTATTTGACGTTTTTAAATGTTTCATACTTAAAGGCAATAGATGGCTGTTTAAAAAGCTCATGCATTTGATGTATGATCAGACATTAACCTTTGGCGTACATTCGACATTGTCTGAATGCTTTTTCTATGCAGGGTGTCCCAGAATTTAACTTAAACTGTAGTTCTCTTCTTTAGTTCGTTCCCGTTCCCGCCCAAGCCAGATCGAGATATACTTTAAGGATATTGAAACCCTGGCTACAATATCGCCAATCTAGGCCATCTCAAATCTATATTTGAGACCTAACTATACTCAGGTAATCTGTCGGTCGGACCCCTATACCCGCAATTTGCAACACGGGCGAACGCACCGCTTTTGGTTAAAATAGCCGCTCCGACACCTCCGCCGGGCGGGCCTAAGGGTAAATTTCTATTAAAATTCTGCAAATAGCAAAAAGGACACGAACTGTCCCTCGTCTATTTGCCTGGCCCGTGTTTAAAAAGGAATGTAATACTACCCGAGTTATTTTCATTATTTAGTTTGATGTGCGCACCTTGCCGAGTTTACGTGGAGTTTTTTTTTTCACGTCAAACTTTATGTTTATGCTTCTTTGGGGAGCCTAAAGATGATAGAACACTCTAGTTTCAGTGAATGGGTCATCCACAGTAAATATAATGTTAATACAAATGCTATGTCAATTGCAGAAAATCATCCTCATTGTATCCCCTTAGCGCTATTTTCTTGGTTCGCTTTAACCATGATCCTAGTATTTGCATGCCCGATTATTACAGGAAAGGGATTACCATATGGCGAAGGCTAGACGTACAGTCAAGGAAATTGATTCGTAGACCACTTTGGACTATGTCAAAGTCAAGTAATCAATCATTTTATTGACAGTGTCACTTTGACATAGTCCAAAGTGGTCTACGAATCATTTTCCTTGACTGTACAATAAATATTGTTATCCATCAATATTTATCTCATATTGTGATACATATTGTTCGTCTAGTCTGCTATATTGATGGATGCTATATTGAATCCATGAACATATTGTGATCCATCAGTATTTGCCAATTGACGGATAACAATATTTATTGTACGTCTAGCCTTCGCCTATGAGTAAACCTATTCCACTTGTAATTAAACCACATCGTTGTCATATTTATGGTACAGTCAGCTGCAGATAGATCTAACCGAACAGCGAGCCCAAAAAAATCTGTTGCATTAGATTTACAAAAAAGACTAACCCGCGAAAAGGTCAGAAAAATGTCCTGTGACAGTATGTTTTAACTATCTGCTTGGATAAAAAATCAAGAAGATGTAACTGCATAGTTAGCCGAAAAGATTTAAACGGTGAAAATTTCAGCCGTATCTAAGGTGACAAAAGTTCAAAAAGATCTGACGAACCACCTCTTTATGTTAAAATACTTCTTGGTAGGTTTAAAAAAAACAGGAAAAATGACAAATCGTCGCTTTACTTTCTCAACCTCGTATCTGATCGAATAGTTAGATAGAAAAAGCAGTCATATGCTTAAAGAATAAAGACTACTTTCCTATCTAACTATTCGATCAGATACGAGGTTGAGAAAGTAAAGGGACGAAATGCCATTAATGACATTGAACTCACAATGTAAACAGTAGGCATATTCCTCACATATTCAGGGGCCTGTTTCATAAAAGCTTCTAACTTGTAATACAAGTGGAAGTCTCTTTTTAATACATACTGTTGGAAAGAGAGTTCCGCTTATAATATAAGCTATTATTTTTTATGCAATACGCCCCTGATGATATTCAGAGATGTAAGTGTCAAAATAATCAACATTAGTGTTTTTTAAATATTATGCGGAAATGTTTGAATAGAAAATATGGTACGATGATATGGCTAGAAAGGGAGTGACTACCGAGATCACGACTAATAGAGAAGAAAAATACATGTTGCGCCGACCCCAAATACTTAAGTTTGGATAAGGGCAGGATAATATGATATGCGGAAATGTTAACCAGGTGGTCGCCGCGACCAGAGTTGTGCAAATAGGCCGCGCGGTCGACGATGTGTTGCTGGAGTCTCCTGTTGGACTCTCGCTCACCGCCCGCGCCCCTAAACTTGATCACATGAACGGCTTTAATACAGGCACGATGGTCGTGTATGATGCGTGTTCTACAAATATACCTAATCTTAACGCAGTAATTCCAAACACGACGTAACTTAAATTAGTTTATTACCGGGTATGGTGATGGATTGTGTTTATTATGTGTAAATTATAAAGGTAATATAAATCGAAATATATCTTTACATAGAATAAAACTAAGTCGCTTCCCGCCGTCTTTCCCTGTACGTACGCTTAGATCTTTCAAACTACGCAATGGATTTTAATAGATAGTGATTCAAGAGGAAGGTTTGTAAGTAGATATAGTAAATTATTTATTATTTACGGGTGTAAATAACGAAGCGAGTGCAGCTGGCCTATTGCCTAACGCACTCGAAATCGAAATCGACTTCAAAGTGGAACAATGGTTTTCATTTTGTAAGCAGGAGACTCATCTTCGGACTGTCAAAATGAAAACGATTAAATTAAGCAGACGATAAACAACACACAGAAAATTACAGATTTGTCCCAAAAAAAAATTGGCAGACATCTCAGCCATGGCTGTTCCTTTGGGCTGTTCTAAATTCAAGGTATCGATGTCTGTTTCCATCTTCATAGCTCGAGGATTGTACAATAATTATTAGGTATATTATTATCCAAATCGCATAAGTAATTTAATTACTTAGTTACAAGTGACGCTAAGGCCGGATTTACACTACTTGTAAGTTATTACTGTAAGTTCTGAGACCCAACTATGGGTAAGAGGGAGTGGCAAAATCTACATCTCTGTCTTACATATAACTTTATAATATATAAATGTCACAACTTACGCTTAGCCACTCCACGGTAACTCCGCATTTATTAATAAGGCCATAAGAGCCCAATCTCTTATTGATAGCGTGTACGGATGTAGCTTTCAACAGCTGCCTATAACTAAAATGTTTCACATGTGGGTAATCATCCCAACCACATTATTTTGTGCGGCGGGCGTGATAATTGGGTTTAGTACATGTATTGGAAAACTATTTATTTTCTAAAGTTCTAATTATTATTAATTTATCATATTTATCGTAAAAAAATATTCTCAATCCAAATCAATTTTGGTGTCGTGTCCTGCACTTGTCGCACATAGGGGGAAGCGGGGCAGATTGGTACCATTTGTACCATTTTTGCTTATCTCATAGTTAAATTAATTGGGATTGATATAGAATTTAAATTAATCTTAAAAATTTAATCGTAATAAAAATGAAGAAAAAATTGTGAAAATTGGAATTTGCTTAATTGTGCCCCACCCATGGGGCACCTTGATACACATGTTTAATTATGTAAAAAAGTTTTAAAAATGCCAACATTCAACAAAATGTTGTTTTGTTTCTTTTAAGGAGGGTATAGGCAACCTATTGTGTTTCATAAAGATTTGAAATATCTTTTTTTTTCACTATATTATACTTATAGAGACATTATGACTGATTTCAATTGTTTTTTTGTCTTTATTTAAATGAACTTTAGAAAGTAGACTAAACAAACCCTAAAACACTTTTAGACACTTAAACAACACAGTCAAAAATTACTTACTTTCAACATTGATAGCACCAATTTGCCCCGTACCTTTGTGCATCGAAGTGCCCCAACGGTCATATTCGAAAAATATTTGAATATTAATAAAAACCAACCTAGCGATGCGTTTGTAGCTGTCAAGCCCGCTTATTTATAGTCACGTTTTAGTTTTAATGATATTTCGATATTACTACCATTTGTTTTTACGAAATAGTGCTGGTGTATTATTGTGCCCCATGCATCAAACTACCCCGCTTCCCCCCTGATAGACCGTGGTCCAAAGTTATTAAGAAGCCTCAACTAAATTTATGTTTTAGTTATCTCTATTCCATATTAGATAAGGTATTTTAAAATATTACAATTATTGCATTTGCAAATAAAGGAAAACTGGGAGCGAAATAGTCAATTTTGGTGGTGAATATTGAAATTGATTTTATGATCGAACGGAACGTGATTAATTATACAAACAGAATAATAATATGGTGTCAGTTATTGATTCAGTTCCACTTCAGCGATAGATGGTGAAAGCTTTGTACCATCTTGCTGCATCTTCCCGCTAAGCACATAAGTATCTAATTTTGGTGGTATGGAATACATTTTTTTAATTGTTATAACTTCTTCTTCTTAGCAAAAAGTTTAATTGTGTGATAGTTATTTCAAGTATATATAGTGTCTTTTTAACTGTATTTAGTTAAATTTGTGTTAATCTAAAAGATTCACTTGAATAAAAAAATAAACTCAATTTTTTAATTTTGGTGGTACAATTTTGGTAGCATTTTCGAAGATACCAAAATTGACAAAATTGCTGGATTCCACCAAAATAATTGAAACAACAAATAATCATTATTAATTATATTAAGAACATACGTTTTTGGTTTTAAAAAATAACAAAGAAGACTCCATAACGATTATATATTTTAATTAGCCCGATATGTTATTATTTATCGTCAGTTTTTCTTAGAAAAGTAAATTTTGGTGGATAATAGCAATTTCGGTGATACATACATAAAATCGTTATATCTGAAATACTACTTGGTATAATAAAGGGCCATTTTAACACTGTTTTAAGTATGACTAATGAGTAATTACGCCCTTTAAACGTACAATTGTTATCCCTACTAGCAAAATAAAAAATACCACCAAAATTAGGATAATTTGACGCTTGTTGAAATTCACCCGTAGGTATCAGAAATTGTCCATCCCTACCCGCAATGCCTGCCTCACCAATCGCCACGCCCTCAAGCGCTCAAGCGTTTCAATTTTCGAAGACATGAAGATTATTAGCTTAATAAGTCCTATACTCTTCCAGGGTGGTACGGTTGGTGACCTCAGTTTTAATATCATAAATATAATCAGTAAAGTCGCGATGGTGGTTAACCGTTCCAAACCTAAATCTACACAGAAGTCTTGTCTGTGCATACGAATCGACTTATGGAGGCAAGGAGAATGTCTGCTAATAAGTAGATCGCTTGAGGAAACAAATCTTTTGAACAAGCGGTCCAGGAGGTCCACGGAATAGAGAAAAACAGTGGAAGTGGCATAAGCTTCGCTCAGTATCAGACCTGTTGTCGCCAATACTCAAACTATCATAAAAACAACACGCCACCATGGAAAATGTTTTTGATGCGGCTATCGTTTTTATATTCCAAAATAGCACAATAAGGCTTGCTTCTGAATTTATTTCCTATTTTAGAAATATTATTCGTACAGCTTTTATGCACAAGAGATCGCGGCAAAACTAAGCTAGGTTGCGCGGAACTCCGCATAACCATGCCAAACGTGACATGCCCACTTCACACTTCTACTGTTTTTCTGTTCTGTGAGGAGGTCCATTCAGAAAGATTTGAGGCGGAACAATCTTTAAGTCATTCGGAAATCCATACAACTGTCGAAATATGTGCCAAACGATGATTTACGCTTAAACCAAAAAAATCATCTTCTGTTTCTATGGAGTGCCCTCCCCCCCCCCTAGTTCGGTTGTAGGTACCTATATTATATTTTAAGCTTTACTGTAATGAATAAATAATGTGATATTTCCTATTAAATAACAATATTCAAGCCTCCTCTAAGAATATTTGGCCAACGTCAGCCAATACATTTGCAAACATTTGCATAAGGCGAGCATTTCCGTGAGAAACCTTTTTTAGGGTTCCGATGTCAAACTTATACTTATAGTTTCACCACGTCCTTCTTTCTGGGTGTCTGTATGTCACACACTTTTTCTCAGAAACTATCAAAGTTAGAAAACTAAAGTTTTGTAAACATACCTACCATAAAGATATTTAAACCGCGCACTTAAAGTGATGAAATAAGTAAAAAAATGGGGTAAATGAAAAGCAAAGCAAGGGTTTTTTTTTTACTTTTCATCATTGTGTGGCATTTACAAGAAAAATCCTATACCGAGGAAAAACCATGATAAAAGGCACTTCTGCCACTAAATTGCAAACAGCGTTCATGCACATCATTTCTTAACGAAAAAAACCGGCCTAGTGCGAGTTTAATTCGCGTGGAGAGGGTTCCGAACAATGACAAAAACAAATATTTTTAAACGCACACAGACAGACAGACGGTTTTTTACTGTACCGTGTTTGGTACTGTACGGCCAGTCTTATATTTTTTATTACGGTGCTTTTTAAATTAATACAAAATATCACATTTGAAATCCTCACAGTCAGACGCGAGTTAACTACTAGTAGCGCTATCTAGTGGTGTTTTAGTGAACTATTTTCATAAGTGAAACTTTATTTTCAATTGATAGAATTCTTATAGGTTTTCCTGTAATCCACAAGTGCAATGAACTATATTTCGTACTTTTACAAAATTTTAGACTCAGTAGTTTCGGAGATCATTGGGGGGAATGGTAAATTTTCGTCTTCTTTGATGAATAAAATCAAAACTATTTATTTTACAATAATTACAATAATATATTTGAGATTCTCATAATGATCCCTTTAATTTGATATAAGTATGACACAGTAAGGTTTGCAAAACCAAAAATAATTTCCTAATAAAAAAAAAGTATTTTGCTTTGCACATCTGTGTTTGGGTAATAGGATTACACCATCCTAACAAATTTCACCTGATTTGGTCTATTAGATTTGGAGCAAATTGGCTGTGACAGGCGGTTGGATAGACAGACAGACGCACGAGTGATCCTATAAGGGTTCCGTTTTTTTTCATTTTTTGTACGGAACCCTAAAAAGCAACAAACCGTGCAATTAATAGTTTATGCTCTTTAGAATTATGCCACTTCTGATTCTAATACACACAAAACGCTTTTAAAACGTGTTAACCTATTATTTCATCAAAACAGCTTTCAACGGACGTATCATTAGGTACACATAATTTTCATTTCAACGAAAGGCATTTCTCGCCGCATGAGTTATTTTTTTGGTAGTTTAATAGTCTAACTGTAGTTAGTTTATAAGTTATAAACTACGTAAGTAATGTTTAAGATATCCTATCCTGCTGTTATCTGATTAGTCGACTAACCTACCGCCATCTTTGCGATTTGAGTCGAACATTAGTTCTGCTTCGGCCATTCAGTGTAGTGGATGCGCTGTTGCCGAGTATCGCGACTGTGTCGAGGTAAGTCTTTCACACGACGTATTTGATTCCCTCAAACGCCATTTCCGTGGATTAATATGTATGAATTTACAATGTCTTATTTCAGTCCATCTTTTAATATTTAATAGGATACTTTGATATAATTTACGCGAATCGGGCGTATATTTATTGCGTAATTTGTTTAGTATTTATCTTAAAAATACTCAATTGTCTTCATCTCGGTGGCATCATTTTGGTGGTATTTTTGTTCACCGAAATGACTTTTGAAGTTATAATATGTACAAAATGCACTAAAATATATCATGACCCCAGTTAAAAATATTAACACTGTTAAAATAGTTAATAATTATACGCATAACATCATACTAGCAAAACACGATATTCGCAAAACATGATATGATAATTTACAAATAGTCGGGTTTTGTTATCGAATTGTAGGTTATGTTAGATTTACAGTAGGCCCTCTAACCACCCAGAAATAGCTGCCACGGAGCTCCGTCGATACTGTCTAATTCATGTCTTACTAATAATTATGTTTTGCTAATATTTATAATATTTTTGAGAATATCATGTTTTGCGTGTATTATATGAATCCAACGACGGACGGGATTTTAAATTCGAAGAAGCAAAAATAATCGATAAAAAACGATGTAACTCGCATGGCAATAGTGGGAAAAGTATTTTAATTCTTGCTTCATAAGGTTGATTTTACAATAAATTTTAATTCAACCTAAGTCTTTTCGTTTTGTTGCCATGAAATGTCATTAATTGCTATGTTCGTTTTATGAAACGAGTGGTTGTAAGTATGGGATTGTTTTTTGAAGATTTGTAACTTTATTACTAGGTACCATGGTTGTTAATAGGTTGAACTTAAAATTGTTTTAAAACGTTCGTCTCGGTTCGTTGATAAACAAATGCAACTGAAGGGTATTCACGCGAACAGAATTTAGCTTTGATTTTGTTGTATGGCATTGATCCAAGGTAAATCGGTATAGTTGTCATTCCGACATTTTGAAATTTTGACTTTCTTTTGTCTGTTACTTGATACATCATAGAGTAGCGTTTATGTTGACTTGCGTCATTCTGATCCTTAGGTTGTTGAGAGATGTGTGCAATATTTCATCATTCTTTATTGAACTTTCCAGTAAAGAGATAGTTTTGATATCGTGTATTAATATTTCACTCTGACATAATTTTTGATTTGTCATTTTGCTTCGTGTACCGTTATGATAATTTTCTTTTGACTAATCAAATGTTCAGTTGAAAATGATACTCTGGTAAAATCTGTTATATTTGGGGCGTCATTTAAAGACATGTTTTGAAACCTTTTTATCACTTAAGTTTGACGTTGACGGTACCTCTTGTAGTTTTCGAGTAAAATGCCTGTGATAAACGGATGGACGGAATAAATAAATTCAATCGAAACCTGCAACTAAAATGTTATTTTTATAACAAACCTTTTTATTTACTTATGATATTGACCATATACAATAGTAGTGTTTGATATTGACTGCTTGCCAATATAAAATGACAAATGTCACTAAATTGTCGTACCTAATAAATCCTAAAAAATATCTGCTAGGGAAATACTTATTAAATAATAAATACGGAACACCTCAGTAGACCGCCATTAATAAAAAAAGAAGAAGAAAAATCATTGTTGCTTACAAGAACGAATGCTGTAAGTTTTACAAGACGCTGTTGTTAATGTTGTTGTTGTTGTGTTTTACTATTTATATTCTTCATTTCCCAAACTATAGCATAGCCATTAATTTAGTTCCCAAAAACAAAGATCGACACATCATTGATGATGACTTATATACAGAGTAAATACAGAGTAGTGTTGTGGCGCTCTTTGGGGGAGGCCTTTGTCCAGCAGTGGACGCCCCCGGGCTGATGATGATGATGATGATGACAGAGTAAATACATAGAAAATATTTAACTCAAGGACAAATATAGCGCTCATCAGTCACATCACATAAATATTTGGACATGCTGGGAATCAAACCCAAGACAGTTAGCTTTGACCAACTAGGCTAACCGCGTCATCAAATACGTTGCATCGTCAAATACGTACATCCGACGACTTCACGTTTTCATTCCAGATAATCGTTCCCGGGAATAACGATGTGGCTCTGCGTGGACGAAGCCACTAGCAGACTAAGCTATTGCATTTCTACTAACTTTTCTATGATTTATTGTGTGACGGTAATAGGAATAATTTTAAGGAATTCCGTGAACAAACTAGGAACTCTTATATTTTCACCATGTCCGTCTGTTTATTTGTCTGTGTGTCCGCCTGTCCGTCTGTCCTTTACTTTTTCTCAGAATGTATCGCATATTCGTACTTAAACAAATAGATCGTTACTATTTTTTTTAGTTAACTTTAAATGCGTAACCAACCCTATGGACT